>JAOTQH010283127.1:0-10112 GCA_025631255.1 Cornus kousa
TTTCTCATTCACCCGGAAACGGATTTGAGAAAGTAAATATACCACGTTCATCTCCTTGCGGAGAGGAACGCGCTGGTTTATAGATCCGCAAAAAATTCTTAGCAGAATCTATTCAAAAATCCTTCCAAAGTTTGTGTTTTCTAATGCCGTTTCCAACACACAGTACACCCAAGCTTTTATATCTTGTGCCAATGGTGACATTAGGAGGATCCAAAACAGTATTTTAACCTTTTCTTTTTTTCTTTTTTTGGGTTTGCAAGCTTGATCAACTCAATCCAAACAACCACTGGAATGTGCTACAGAGAAGGGCATCATTAGAACAGAAAGTAAATGGATAACTAAGCCATTAGCCCTAAAAAATCAGTATTATAGTAATGCATTCAAATATTCCATTATTACATGTCAGTACATTTATCCAGTAAATTAACAAACCAGGGTATGAGCAAATTTAACACATTTCTTGGTGCCGATGAGCTTGGAATTGGCTCGAGCCCATTAATCAAACATGTCACCTGGGAAATCGTCAAAGAAACTATCCGGGGTTTCAAGCTTATCATCTTCAGCTCTTCCATCAGCCCGGAAACTGCTCTCCAATTCAAGAAATGGTGACTGAAAACTGAGATGTGGTACATTTCCGAGTTCAGAAACTTCTCGACATGTAAACATATCTAAGTAGTTGGGTTCATCGAGTACTACTCCCTCAACAAAATCATGGCTTTCTGGCAAAAGTGAGAGGTCTGCTTTTGTTGATGATCTTTCATCAGTCTCCATGACATCAACAAAAGGAAGGCTAGTGTTTACATTGACCATGTTTGGGCTCGTTAAATCCGGTAGTGTCATTTTGGTCATTTCAGTGTTGTGCATGCTAGAAGAGGAGCAAGAATAGCAGTGTGAAGCTGATTCTTCTTTCACTTGAGTGGGACTATATTTAGGAGCCTGAAAATGTACAAAGGACTCTCTCGTCAGAAAATAAGTAAGACTCTAAGATAGTGTTTTTAATGGCGCCAATCTTTAACGAGAAAAGGATTAGAAATTGAACCTTAACACTACCATCCTTTTTAGATATCATGTCAACGCTTTATTTTGACGGTTTTGTCACAAGATATGCTAGGTTAATCTTACATAGCATTCCAATTTCACTCAATTCTACTATTTTTATTTTTTTTGCAGCACTCCTAGATTTTACTTTTATCAAACAAAACTAGGACATAATTGTTTTAACTATTAAATAAATCTACACAATATGAATCATTAACACTATCTTAAGCATTTTAAACACCCTCTAATTTTTAACCAAAGAAAACTAATTAGTGTCAAAAAAAAATTTCAATTAAGGCATAATTTTAAGGTTAAGCATCTCATTACCTGCAATGTTGGCATGTCATTGACATCCATGGCTTTTCCTTTGTTCTTCCGCGACTTGCTCCACTGCGAAGACCATGATTTTAGAATCCTTGCCAACTTCTTCTGCCTAGTACTCCAGAAATTCTTGACATCATTATCAGTCCAGCAAATTCGACGCGATCGTCGCCCATTTGTTCCCAAACCTTGCCTGCAACTCTATCACCACTCTCTCTTCCTCTGCAGAAAATTTGCATCCACTTTTGCCAAAATTTCAAAATCATTTTCTATATATATAGAGTGGACAAATTATAGGAACAGAAACTAAAGTTATAAATGCAAATTTCAACACTAATGAGCTCTCACTATCAAACTTGAAAAATTCTAAAAAAAATGAAAATTTCCAAGAGATTAAAAGTAATCAAGTGTTGCATTTTCAAGTTGGGTCTGAGCTTGTTGACCCATCGGATACGACAAGATTTTCCAGTACGGGGCAAGAGACCTTTGGATCGAATGGAGCACCAATCTCTGGGACCATATTTCTTCACAAAATTTATGAGTACTTCATCTTCTTCAGCCTTCCACTGTCCCTTTCTGATCATTTCTTCAATTGGGTTTCTCTTGATGAAATATAGAGATGTTATTTGAATGAGTATCTTCCTTCCTTGGTATATGGACCAAAACCCAAATCAGATTGTTTTGCTGCTTATTTTGCACTACTTTTCAAAATATGGTTTTGAGCAATGTTTTGGATTTGTGCTCAAATTTTTATTTTTATTGTTTTTTTGGGGGGATATTGATTTGAATGGTGGCTGTTAATACGGTTAGTGGCGCTGTTCACTAAACACACCCACGTTCCTCTTAATTTCAAGATATACCAAAGTTGCGGGAATGCCCCCCAGGTGATGAAACGCACTAATATTTTTTCCTCGTGCATTCTGACTTTTTCTCCATTTTTTTCTAATTTTTTTTTTTTTATAGGTAAAATTCCCTGAGCAAGTCTCCAAAAATTTCACATTAGTGAAATTATTATATATTTTAAACTTTAAATTTTAGAAAAACCAAATCAACTTGAATTTAGAATAGGAGAAAATCCATACAAATACAAGACATCATTCTTACTCTCTCTCTCTCTCTCAAATTCTGTCTTCTCTCTCTTTAAATTTGCCGAGCATATGAAGGTTCCTCTCTCTGTCTCCACTGGGACTTGCAATGCGCAGTGAATCGGCGGATTGGATTCCAGCACACTTCAGTGAAACTTGTGTTTTATAAATTGATAGTCCTCATATATTAATTTTATCAAAAACCATAAGACCATTGTTTCTAAGCTCCCGAAATAGCATTATTCACCCCCAAACAGTCACGCAAAGCTTTTGTGAACTTGGCTCTCAACTTTCACATACCAAGAGTTTGTTTCAAGGCGAGTAGGAGGGTTATCAAAAAGACAGTTGCAATAAAAAAAAAAATAAAAAAAAAAAAAAATTGGTTACTACCGACAAACACCTAAATACTTTGCTCCTTGTAGAAAGTGCTCACTATGCATCACCTTACACGAACACAAGTCATGTAACTCGTCTTTGTAATTCATTGAGAAGAGAGAGGGGGAAAGGCAAAGTCATGGAAGGCCCTGCATTTTGTAGAGGAGCAGAGGGAAGTGTCCCTCCCAATCTCACCATATTCCTCTCCTCTCCTCTCTCACAAGTGACAACGGAAAAACACAACCAACTAATCAAATCAAAGGAGGGAACATAATTGATAATATTAGCCAAAAGCATCATCTATCTCAACTCAAACAACACACCAATCATAGAGTGTGGAGCAATACTAGGTGAGAAGACTGTCTTTTGCTGTTTGTTAGTGATCAAGTCAAATTTTCCAGAAAGCTAAAAGATAAAAGGAAAATGATACAAGACCAAAAATGGCCAACTATCATGGTCCAAAGTACAAAAATGGAAGCAACATACATGACACTGAAGCAGATTGTCACAACAGCAAAAACTGCATCAACTGAGTTTATGTGAAGTAATACCGATGACTAATTACTTGCAAGAGAGTACCATAATTTTTAGACTGAAATTAATTTAAGACTCTACTTGCTGATAATAATAATAATAATAATAATAAAAAGAATATCCTCAAAGAAATAATAACAGAAACTATAATCAGATTATCAGGTTCTAGAAAATTACCCATAAGCATAAAGCTTCGGAGCCTTGAATCATCAACCTTCCAACATCAATCTTTGGATCTCTTAACAACCACATCTCTTACTGTAGATCAATTCACGGGATCCAGTAGAAAATTCTTGCCAGTGGAAAACAGAGAGAGAGAGAGAGAGAGAGAAACCAGAATCTACTTGGTGCATGCTTGCCACACATCATACACAATGTTTCCTCATTTTTGCACAATTATCATAATTAAAGGGATCCACTTTGGCTATATTCATTAGCACCCATTGACATATAAGTGTAATCCCCGCTGCCTCCTCTTTTTCCCCATTCACAAGCTGTTAATATTAAAGGTAAAAATCTCTAGTAACTACTAGAATTGTACACCCTTCCTACTGGTTCCCCCACCAACGGAAGACTAAAAGTACACAACTATTTGTCTCACAAAACATGCACACCCACATAAACCCATTCATACTTGATGATTTATACATGTCAATATTGAATGATATGATAATGCAATAATTAAAAATCCATATTTTCAAATTGTGAGAAGTAACATAAGATAAATTTCGTTACCTTCAAAATTATGCATGATGTGTTTACCTTGTGTTCTATCAACAAATGCCATTCTAATTTGTAGGCACTACAACAGAAGCAGTCCCCAGCTCAATAAAATTCAGAGATATAAGGAAGAAGCTTTCTTCCACAAGTTGGCTTCCATTGCCCTGATAAGGAGACATAATTAATCATCATTGCCACCAGTAACATTTGTGGCACAATATATCCCCTATTTGGGAGCCACTGTGTTTGTTATAATCTAAATTTGTAGAACAGACCGTATCAAACATTGTAATTTCCAGGAATATTATGCACAATGGCTCATCAGACCTTAGGAACCCCATGGATATAGTTGGATTGGTAGATCACCTGGGTTGTCCACAATAAGTGTATGCTTTATCCCTATCATTTTGATTCAGAATCTAATTATACAATTTTCTTCATGATGGTATTTGGTCTATCTATGTAAGTTGATAAGAATGTAAAAGAACCGGAAAGGTATTCATATATCAATATAAAGATAAAAAGTAAGTTTTCTGGATTCAGTTTTGCATTGTTTGAATTGAATTAATTAGATGGAATAGCTGAAGGATCACAGTTCAGTTTTACGAAAGCTACATATTCAATTTTTTTGCTTTATGATTGGCATAAACTCGACTCACATGGAGAAGGAAAATTGAACAATACTTTTGCATATTCAGCCAACACCATTCCACTCTAGCAGCATGAAAATTGTGGAAACAAAGTGATACTAGAAGTTTCATACGAATCTCATCTAAATGAATGTCTTATAGGTAGTAGCTACATTCTTGTTGTGGAAAAATACAATATGAACAGTGTATATACAAACAAATCAGTATTTATTGAAAGTAATACAGATGGATTTACATGTAGTGGACTCTAGGTAATTGCAATTGGGTTATGCATCAATTACTTTGTCTTTCTACTCCAATAGTCTAACACAATAGACTCCATAAACGGTTCACACAATGAAAAAGATTTAGCAACCTAAATACATTTGCTGCCTGAATGTGGTGTCCCAATCAGCAAGCATATACAAAACCTCATTTCACGCCTAAACAAAAATGAATAAATGAATGTTTCAAAACTTTCATGTGCATTCAAGGTCCAATATATATGGAATGGATACAATATATTAATTAAAACTGCAGCTTTATAAGAAAAATCATCTCAAAATTTCAAACCTACGGCAAGTTTGTATTTTTAAAAGATGCTATTATATATATTACCTTTTCTCATTATACTTTTAAGTTGGTAAAGATAATGAAAGAAAATATAGAATCCAATAACAAACATAAAGAAGAAAAACATGTAGCCTGCTTTTACAATTTCAACTTCATCATTTCCTTCTTGGGGAAGTAGAATTGGGGGAAAGCATCTTTCGAGGACAAAGGTGCAAGCAATGCCTCCCCTAATATCTCTTGATATGATTTCGGATTTGCAAACTAAAACAATGTATAAGTTCTGCCCCCAAACAGAGTACGGTAGCCTATCAACATTATGAAGATAGTTGACAAATCACAAATCATATTGAACTAACAACAGTATCACCCAAAAAATTCAACAAGTGACAACAAATTGAAACAAAAACAACACAATTCTCTCTATTCATCCATCTTTATGTTCATGCTTACATCCCAAACTATTAACAAGAAGAAAAACTACTAGGGTATATACCTACATGATCCGATAACGTGCAGTGCGAATTAGCAGAAAAGAAAGTCTATGTCTTTCAATTTTGTATTCTCCTTTCATCTTTGCATAGTTCAATACATTATACCTCCAATTGAGACCTCAATGCAGCATGGGCAAGCTCTACCAAACCTCTACCAAACCTCTTCAAGCTTCTAACGATCAAAGTTGTTTCAGACATATCTACCTCTGCATTAGCAAAAACAATTAGCATACAAACACATATATATACATATATACACAGATATATAGATTATATAGAGAGAGGCAGAAACAATACATCATTAACTTGATAATCATCCGCTGTAATTCCTGCTAAATACATGCCAGGGAAAACATTCTGCAAGACAAACATCAAATTTTCAACAAAAACCAAACCAACAATTAAACGCACCAAAACACAAAATAAGCACATATAGAACAGTGATTACATCTAGTTCCTTCTGTACATTCTTTGGCCTCTTCTTGGGCCTCCGAGCTGGCTTCCCTCCGGTCATGGCATACATATCTTCTTCAATCTCCTCCCGAGAAAGAGAAATCCAGAACTTCCTCTTCTCCTTCTTCTCCGATCTCTGCCCTTCGCCAAAACCCCTCAATCTCACCGATCTCGGGAGGTTCTCAATCTGATCAACGGCACGAATTGCAACAACGGCATGACTCGTTTCCTGCATTTCATCGTTCTTCGAAACACCTTCGATTTCAGTCGTAGCCCTCGCACCAGCCTTCCTAGGTCTCAGATTCCACGGCTTCCCCTCCGATTCTTTGAGTTCAGACTCATCGACTTGGTTGTCTTCTCTCTCTAAAACTGCGTCTTGATGTTTCTGCGAAGAACAGGACGAGAATGAGAACCTGTACCGCACGGTTCGCGATCCGACCGGAAGGCTCCGGTTTTTGGAACCGCCGTCGGAGTCATTCTCTGAAGGTGAAGAGCGGCGGCGGCGGGGCAGCGGCGGCGGATGGGAGTTGAAGTTGGAGTCGGAAGGTCTACGGCGGCAGTGGTGGCTGTTCATCTGATTTTTGTGGCCCCATCTTAGTAGCGGCAGGGAGAAGTGGTGCAGAGGCTGAGACTTCGCCGGCGCAGTCGCCATTAGAAACTACTCCATCAACCAGCCAAAGCCCTTCGAGAGAGAGAAAATAGACAATCCGCAACCTTCTTTAGACAGAGAAACAGAAACCCTAAAGCGATAGAGAGAGAGTGTGCAAGAGAGAAGCAAAGGTGGTGTTGCAGAAGAGGGGTGTGTGTGCGCGCGCGTGCTGTGAAAATATATGATATATCATATATACAACAGGTTTCGTTCCACGCATCCGCTTTCTTTCTCTATTTAGACAATTTTCCCTTGGGTTTAGTGAAATTGCATTCAGGTCTTTTGACGTATGCACCTATTTTTTATATATAAATAATAGTAAAATGAAAGAAAAATTAAACTTATTATTTTTGAGATTTAGTCAACAGTACTCTCGTCATCTGTATATTATATATACACTATGGAGTGTAATTTTTTTTACCTTCAGAATGATTGTGAAAAAAGTAGCCTTGGTAACTTAAATAAAAATCAATTTAATACCCTTAAATAATACAAAAATAAACTAGGTAATAAATTGCGTACAAAATATCTAGTTTAATTAGGCTTTTATTTTAACTAAAAAAAAATTTAGTGCTGGGAGTATTCTTTGGCTTCAAGGAATTACAATCCTTGTTCAAAAAGGAAACGAGATATCACTTTACAAATAAATACTTTTAACTCATGAATTTGAGACTTATGAGAGTGACAAAAATATGACTTTAGGATAAAATAGCTGGGTATGTTATGTGGAGATTTCGAATCATCTAATGTGTGCGACCCGTAGTGGTGTGGTGAACGATTGGTAGAGTAGAGTGAATACCGATAGCTAATATAGTGAAATGGTACATGAAATGTTAAGATATTCATCACGAAAGTTGTGTAAAGGGTTCACCATTGGGTATTGAATTTAATTTATCTACATACTTAATTTTTATAATTTTCTAGAATAATTTAATTTTAGAATTTTGTATGTTTATAGAATATAGCCACAAGGCCCGTAACACTACTCTCCTTTTCAAATGATGAGGTTGAATGTTCAAGGTATAGAACATACATATCCCAATGAACCATAGCAATAATTTTGTTGAATATTTGAAATAAGAAACTCAAAATTCATTCTTTATTTGCTAGTTATAAAAGGTGGGTATTTGTTCTTCAGGGCAAACACAACTCCTATTTGTGTCTTTGTGGGTTGATTTTCTTGGTCTTTTGTTTTTGAGCATCTTCTCTACAGTAGCTCATGAACCCAACTAAAATTAGCTTTGAGTGGGTTTAGATAGAGAGAGAGAGAGGGTTTATCGTTTCAGTAGAAGTGGGGAATTATTTGATGCTAATTTAGAGAGATGGAGTGGGTTTAGAGACAGAGAGCTTCACATAACAGAGCTTATACCAAACCAGTACACAAAGGAGAGATTAAGAAAGCTTGAACAAAGCTCAACAACTCCTTCGTTTCTCATAGTAAATTGAAGAAATTCCACCTAAAGAGTGAAAACTACACAAAGGAGGACAGATCAAGAAAGCTTGAACACTGCTCAACACCACCTTCGTTTCTATCACTTTCAATCGAAGAAATTTCACCTATATTCGCATTCAAAATAAGGGTTTGTGGGTCACTTACAGTTAATTGCTTTGTGAATCTTCATCGCCTTGCAGAGAATCAAAACCGAACCAGTCTATATATAGAGCGCGAGATGATGGCAATTTGCAATAGAAAGGCTTAGCCAAATGCCAAATGCCAAATGCAAGTTTGAATTGGGGATTAATAATAGCATAATACTACCTCGGTTCCTTTTTATTTGTCCATTATTGATTTTATAACTTTTTAAGGAGATACGTAATTAATGCATTGTCCCCTTTCAAAATTATTAAATTATTTTTTTTAATTTAGTGGTTATAAGGATAATTTTATCATTTTAAAATTTTTGGTATGCCACCTCATCAACACATACATATTTAAATGGTAAGAAATGGCCGGAAGCCAACTGGTAGGTAATTTTTACAAAAAAAAAAATGATAGTGTAGGGGCTTATTGTTAAAAAAATAGTCCAGGGAGTTTTTAGGGAGAGAGAGTAAGGTTTAGTGGGGTTAATTACACTTTACCCTTAAATTTATTGTTTTTATAAAAAAATAATTAAAAAAAAAAAGAAAAAGAAGAAAAGAAAAAAATTAAAATGAAAGCATTGTAATTCAAAATCACCCTATCACTTTTTAGCCCAAAATATATTACCATGCTCTAATTTTTATCACATCCTTTATTAGGAGTCAAAATAATTTACGAGGGCAACTTTGTAATTTCATAATGTAGGTATGCAGAATTAAAATTGAAAAAAAATTAATTGGAAATGTGAGGTGGATCCATATTTGTTTATGGCTATTTAACTCTACTTAGGTTCAGTTGATTTTTTTGAAAGGTTTACACGCTGTTTAGCGGTTGGAAAACGATAAATTTGACTATTCATAGTAAAACTTGTGACAATTAATGATTGAAATAAATATTTTGAATAGTCTTTATTTAAATAAATAAATCTGACAAGAGACTAGAAATATTGCAACTAAAAAAAATCAATGGTAGTCTTTATCTTTTTCATATCCTTTTTACGAATAGAAATATGTTTTACATGAATACTTCTATATTCATTCATTTGGGGTTAGAAATATGTTTTACATGAATACTTCTATATTCATTCATTTGGGGTTTTCTAGTCTTATACAATGTATTTCATTTTCTTCTTAATTTTAACAGACATCATGTAATTTTTTTTTTATTTTATAAATGTTTACTCTTTCCAAATTTATTTGTAATTTTGAGTTGATATATAGGAGGAGACTAAATGTAACTCTTAAAACAGACAGACTTCATCTCAAAAATCAAAGACTTCTCCCAAGACACGATCAAAGACTTCTCCCAAGACACGATTCTGGTCAGTGATCCATAATGCATTCACGATGTTAGAAAAATGTTGAGATGTCTACATTAAGCACTGCTAAATTTAAAGACTTGAAAATCTATATTTATACTATTCTAAGTGTAGCTGATTTCTTAACATTTTTAGATTTTTAAATCTATACTATTCTAAAAGTTTACTAATTTCTTAACATTTTTAGATTTTTATCTATACTATGCTAAAAGTGCAGCTAATTTCTAAACATTTTTAGATTTTTAAATACTATTCTAAAAGTGTAGCTAATTACTTAACATTTTTAGATTTTAAAATCTATATCTATATCTATATCTATATTATTCTAAAAGCGTAAGGAATTTCTT
>JAOTQH010283138.1:0-10112 GCA_025631255.1 Cornus kousa
TGATACTTGTCCTCCTCCCACGAGCTTTTATCCATTAAAACAAGAACTGGAAAATTCTATAAAGGTCATAAAATTTTTGGAAGAAATAAAAATAAAAATTAGGTGTTCCTTTTGCACGTGGCACAGGTATCATAACTGAAAATTTAAAAGAGTTTAACTTGTTGAATTCTATGATTTGGACAAGATTTCAGGATGAACTAATATATAACATTAGAACGGAAGTCATTTGAAACGACCGATGCATCCAGGACTATTTTTCCAAAAAAAACAGATCTGGGAAGGCATGACACCGTCAAATTAGCATATCTTACTTCATCACTAATTGCAACAAAAAAAAAAATTACAAATTCTAACAAAAGATCAAAATAAAAAAAAAATAAAAAATAATAAATATATTAGCAATAAATAAATAATTCTAATCATGATGCATCTTTTTTGGGATAAGTAAGAATAATTTACTGTAAGCAGTAACCGCCAAGAAGGCACAAATCTATGCAGGGATATAACAAGGAACAAAAAGCCAAACAAAGAACACTCTACAAAATTAGCAGGGAAACTTCCCAGGCACTTTACAAAACACTATCTAATTATTCAATCTCCTAGATATCAATAAAAATATACTCCTGGAAAAATAAAACACATAAAAAAAAAAAAAAAAAAGCTTTAGCTAATGCAATGTCTTCTCCTCCTCAAAGGACCTCATATGCACTCAAAGAAGCATAGAGAGATAGGTCTCCAAAGATCACTTCTTGCATCCATCCACCTGAACCCCTTGTCAGGGCTGTAACAAGTCAACAATCACTCCTGCCATTACTCACAGCACTCCAGAGAGAGATAAAAGAAGAATCCACAACTCCCACCATTGAGAAATGCAACAATAAATCATTAACTATTTCCTCAGCTCCCGTACACATATAACACCAATGGAAGAGATTTTTCTTCCTATTTGTCTATTTCTCCATAATCAATATTTTCTCAAGCAAGGATGTTCATGCTAAGAATAATACTTTTAAAGACACATTGATCTTCCAACACCCTTTCCAAGAAAATGAAGAAGGCCTACACCCAAGAAACACGATACAGCAGAGCACACACCAAAACTTGACGTTTCCAAAATTGTTACAGCACAATGCAACTTCCCTCTCACCAGTCCCTATTTAACCATATCAAAACACATGTTATTCCCCCCCACACGCACTCAAGAAAAAGAAATAAAAAAATAAATAAAAATAAAAATAAAATCTCAGTTCCTTGCATCCATTGTAATCCTCCTAACATGTGAATATCAATAAGTTCATTTTCCTTTTTTGATGGGACAACTCAATATCTTAATAAGAACGTGAAAATACAAGATAGAAAAGGATGAAAAAAAAAAACTTCACAGACTAAATGGAATAAAAATAATAATAATAAGAATGATAAAGTAGAAGAAAAAGGAAAAAAAAACAAAGAAAGCGTCTCTGAGAAAAAGTAGAAAACATCCCTAACCTTACAATCCAGTCCCAAACCTCCTCAAGGAGGGTAGAAACGACCTCTAAATATCTCCATGCTCTATTGTAGCCGCAAACCATTTTACCAGTCACTAGCTTATAATATCACCATCACTTATAAGGAACTCCTTATCAACGATCCAAGCATTACTGTATGCCTTAGTTTTTTTTTTTTTAACATTTGGAGATACTAGTTCATTGTCAAACTTGCTTTGTTGCATAAGTAGCATTGCATTCTTTGATCAAAGATTGATAATCGATTTTTCAATGTGAATTTCTATGAATGTCAGAGAAAAGTGATATGTATGATGGATGTGTGACTATAGTTTTGACGACTGTTGGAGAAACAAGTGAGTTTTGTTAACATTTTATCTTAATGAACTAGAGAAAGTGAGTTATGTTGTTAGCACTTTATCATACAATGCTATCACCTTGCAGGGCAATGGCGAGCTCATGTCTTGTGACACATTTTGATATGTATCCTAGGAAACATCATAACATGTGATGTGGTGCTTGCTAAGAAGCACAAACACTTCTACGAAGATGTTGTGTTTCTGTCCAACACCGTGTCAGTGTCCGACACTTCGTACTGTGTCCGTGTCTGACATGGTATGAAGTGTCGGACACCGACCGACACTTCGTGGACACTTTCGAACACGTGTTCAACACTTCATGGCCGTGTCTATAATTTAAAAATAATTTTTATTATTTTGGACAATTGGTCGACACATCTTGGACACTTGGTTGTCTCAAACACTTGGTCAACAAATTCAGAATACTCGACCAACACATCCTACACTCTGACTTATATAAAACAAACACATGACAGTCTTGGAAACAACATTATGAACATAAATCAAAGTGACCAACCTTTTTTTCTTTAAAGAAATTGACATTCAACATGTATCACAGTATATCATGAACAAAAACATTATAGTGACAATAGGAGAGTAACATCACATATAATATAATATACTCTTTTTGATATCCGAATAGCTTCATCTTCGAACTTATGTAACTTTAGTATAAAATTATAAAAAAATTAAAGTTCTATAATTGTCTTACTCAATAGATATATGAATGAATATTTATATAGCCGTGTCCATGCCATGTTTGTGTCCTACTTTTTTAGAATTTGACGTGTCAACGTATCCGTGTCGGCGTATGTCTGTGTCCCGTGTTAGTATCCATGCTTCTTAGGGTGCTTGTAACTTATGATACGAAATACATATTGTATGATAAGCTCGCATGTGCCCTGCAAGTTGTGGCAAAAGAAGCGCATTGTTGCAGGTTCGCATGAGAGAGAACCATGACAAACCTTACAATTCCTTCCATCATGCAAATAAATTAATGAATTAAATAATTGAAAAATAATAACTGAATTAAAAGCCAACTGATATATCAAAAGCCTCTCCATTTGGTAGTGTGAAAGTTAAAATTTCAGGCACAAAGGTTTAGCCCAAGGCAGGCAGCATGTACCTTACACCTTGAGGCATGTACAAAAGAAATCTTTCTTCTTTGTTTTATTTGGTGTGTGTGGTTTTCTATTTTGGGGTTGGAGGGGCAGCCCAGCAGAAGTCCATTGATATTGTCAATAATTAAAGTGTCAACAAATGCAAAACGAAAAACAAAAACATAGCGAAACAAAGGATTGAAGAAGTACTTCATGGATAGCTGTGTCCTTGGAAGCTGCAGCATTTGAGTCCAGAAACAGTGGGCTACCAGAAGAATAGAAGTCCATGATTGCTGCGAAAATTTCAGGTTTTAGGAAATCCCAAGATGCATCTTCTGATTTTGTTACAGTTACAAAATCTGATCCAAAGAAAACACGAGTAATTCCTGTATCAGCAAGAGATTAGATTAGTCAAGCTCATCACCACCAAAACAAAAAATAAGATTAAATAAAGCCATTGTAATTGAACATTATTAATTGAGGTTAAATTGATGACCTGGTTAATTCAGGGAGTTAGAGAAATGGTAGAAATTAGTTACTAGAACCAGTATCAAAGACATACTCCCCCAATGATTTGCCCATGGAACCTGTATTGACTATCTAGGCTATGTTACATGTGTTAGATGGTGTGTTTGTGTGTTTTATTTACTTTATGGCCTAATTATTTTCAAAAAAAAAAAAAAAAAATCTGTTGTTTCATTTTTAATTTTAAGCATTGTCTGCTCCTCAAAGAGAACCAAAAAACTTCCTTCCATTTCCCAAACAAACCACCAATCTACCATCAAAGTGGAAGTTTATGTCTAGATCTGGAGAAAGTCACTCAGCGGCACGTACCCCTCGAGGAATCGTCAACTAGAACCTTTTCCTAATGTCCATGCTCTCACTTCATTTGCCAATTTGTGGGCTGTCAGCTGTGGGGAAATAAGCGCTCAGGAGTAGAAGAAGGCTAGAAAACCGGTCTTACTCGCTGTTTTCTTCTTTGATTTCATATCCTTTTCTCTTTGAAAGCCGTACATGCACATGAGGCCTACTTCAGTTCCATTGACATAAAAAGACGCACACGGCAAAGAGCAATAGCAATCTGCTGTGGTCTATTTTCATGTCTTGCCCAAAAATAAGATAACAAACGAGTAAGATATGTCCTCACTCCTCAGCTCCTAATAGTATTGGGGGAAGATAGCTTGTGTGGGAAAAACCTCAAGAAGAATTTAGAGTAAATCTAATACATATATATACACACACATATCCAAAGTGTTCAGCCTACAAAAAGCTCCGCAGTCAAACCAGTTATCTGCTTTCCAAGCAGATTCAGTAACAGTATGAACTGTGTTGCTAGTGGAGACAAAAAGCAACATGTCATGAGAATAGTGGTCCAAAACAAGAAAACTGCAACTTCTAATTATTTTTAATCAACTTGACTACAGATATACTATAGATATTGAGTTTTATATCATTGTTTGCACTTGAATAATGTGATATTAAAATACCATACAAATTATAATGATGTTAGCTCCTCTAGAGCATATCATCTGTTGTACGCTATCTCAACTGACATAGTCAGCAACAACAAAACTATTTTATCGAGAGCAGAGAATAGCATAAATAACAACGCTGAAATGAACGTTAGTTGCAAAACATGAAAAAATAAAATCAGAGATGAGGACATTCATAAGATGGTTGAGTGGAATAACTGAGCATAAAAAATTTTATTCATTAAATAAATTTAAAAAATGGTACAGCCAACATTTAGAACCATTCAAATAAATGACTGCAGTATTTCAATCTCATGCTACATATGAATGAAACGAACATAAGAATCATGTCTTTATTATAAATGTATCTGATACGATTATGAATTGGATTTTTCACTATCTAGATCCTATAAATGACAATATAGATATTGGGTTTCGATTACAATATTAGGAGCCTTGCGCATATATTCTTGTCTCTTCTTAAATTTATGGACAATTTCACTAAAAAATTCCATGTTATCAAAACTTGGCATACAAATGTATTTATTAATATCTGTATTTGAGTCTTTTGAAAAATGCAACCTAAAACATTTTGGTCAAACTCTCTCCCAAAAAAAACACATAAAGACTAAACCTTTAGGAAAATATAATTGAAGGTGCCGCGAAGCAATATGTGTACAAACCTAATCCATCAAAGGATCTCAAAATCCTACAATCCAAATTTGTCAAATCAATCTGGGCGTATAAGAAATCGCAAAGAGTAGGATCTTAGTGATATCATCATGGATCGTTCGGGATCATGGTGACGCGGTGACATTAAGGATCTAAATGATCCATGTTGTAAGGAATTTCTTTTTTCTCTCTCTTCTTTTTCGTAAGTCTATTATTTTTTTTGGGCCTCTAGTCCAAGATTTAACAAAATCCAAAACCATAACTCAACATATAACCACCAATTCAACATCTTATTATAGCCATAAGGCCCATAAACGAACAATAGCCCTAAAATCAATAAGTTAGGACTCAATCATATTTTACATGTAAGCAGCAATAAGAGACAAGAAAGCAGTGACCAAATGATTGAACCAGTAAGTGATTTATCCAGGTCTTCAGCTAATTTAAAAGATTATACATTATAGTTTCGTAAGCTTTGATTAATTTTCTATGTTAATCTTGTTGCATTTTTCTTTTGTGGTGTAAATTTTCTTGATAAATTCATGAGCTTTTGTTTCTTCTTATTTTGTGCTGCTTCTTCTTTCTTTCTTCACACTGCCTTTTACATATTTCTTTCTTCGCGAGCAGTGCCTATTTCATGAACAGTGTACTGTTTCTCAGTTACTCTATTTGTCTACTTTCTCTCGTTTCTTTTAGACAAAAGTGTGGAAAATGAACAGTGAAAGTTGTCCCATGAGAATTTTTTTGGATTAAAGTTTTCAAATATAAATTTATTTTTGTGTTGCGCAACTTTTTCACCCATTACTATTTGAATACAGTCATCTTTTGAGTATATGCTAAAAAACTGGTCAAAAATAAAATTGTCTCTTATATGCATTACCAGTGCAGTGAATGTCATCCTTAACACCTTTAATCAAATCAACTTAAAGATGACTATGAAATATAAATAAATCTGTTATTTAAAAGCAAATGATTACCTTAAACCATTGCAATTCGCGTTGCATCTGTAGAGCTGCACCAGCTGCATGAGCTCTTAGATCGAGTTTTTGTTCACTCTCTAAACATGCTGCTAAATCAAGACAAGTGCGAAGGTTTTTGTCTGCATACGATAAAATTGTTTCCCTTGCCTCCTCTCGAAATTGGTAGATGAGGTTGAATACGTTTTCACGACGATTCACAATAGCAACTTGGAATACATTTTGTCCCATCTCCGTTTCAATGTTAGCTATTGCATCAGGAAATACTGTAAAAATCACTTCAACAACTTCAGGGATCCCAACACTTGCTGCTTTTATTAAAGGTAACCTGATTGTCTCTTCAGCTTCCGAGTAATTTAATTTCGCAACATCGTTGCAAAGATGTTTGACAAGCTCAAGTACTTGATAATGTTTCCCTTTTAGCTCTCGCCAGTACTTTATCCCTGGCACTTTAATTCAAAATAACTTTTAAGATGCAAATAGAAAAAGAAAAAAATATATATATAAATATATATATATATATATATATATATATATATATGCATATACTTGTCCCATACCTAACATTTGAGTGACTTTCCAAAATACATTATACAACGTTTGCTTCACTGAAAAAAAAAATAATAAATAAATACATCAGGAGTGAAGTTAAAAAGATCTAACAAGATAGCAAATTCATGTTCCGTTTTATCTTTTTTTCTTTTTTTGCTAGACCAATGGTAAGAATAATACAACCAATAACTCCACCATCCTTTTCAAGTAGCGGTTACATGTTTGGGCTGAAAATATTATATTTGTTACAGTTAATTTGTTTGTGTAATGTTGTTATGATGTTGTGTGTATAAATTTTCCTAGAATATAAAATACGAAATAATACAAAATGAATGGATTTTAACTGAGTTGGGCTTTCATTTCAACATCCAACCCCCAAGTCCAAAAATTGATCAGGCCTGAAAATCTAGACCTGCCCCATGCTATGGGCCGACTAGATCAAGCCCATCCAAGGCAGGCTCTGACACTCAATCATGCTTTTCAGTCCAATTCCAAATCTTGGGCTATGTTTGGGAGCACGGAATTCAGGTTTTAAACTAAAATTTCTCTTATTTTAAATTTAAAGCTAATTTAATAAAACCAAGCACAAGGTAAATGACATCTAAAAAGGAGGGATAAAATTCAAAATCAAGTCTTACCATTAATAAAGAAAATAAAGTAAAACAATCAAAATCAAAATCAAAAAAGAAAAACTTTAACATACCAGGAATGAAGCTGTCGACAGGATTATCGACAGGATTCTCGATGTCTCCTTGATGGGTAGAATGGTATGCAAAGTCTTCCAACTTCATAGGAACATCTAGGTGAGAAAAGAATATGTTAGTAAAAATGTCCTTATACATATATGTGATTAAATTGCCTTGTAAGTGTGATGTTGAACAAGTGACAGTCTAGGATAATGTACAGAAAAACGCTATAATATCAACATTGCCACAACTGATTGAGAGAGACACCACTCACCCCTCTCTCTCAATCAGTTGTGACAATGTCATCAAAGCTAACATTGCTCTAATTTAATTTTCTAGCTTTGTAAGAGTGATTGAATTGCTTCTTGCTAGCTAGCTGACACCATCAACCTATGACTTACAACAGACTCAAAATTGTGTAAGCAGAATCAAGAATCATGATTATTTTTTCTAGTTGTGCTTCTGCAATGTTTTTGGGGAGAAAGAAGAAAGTACTAGTTTTGATGGGACTTACAGGAGTAAATTAAGCGTTGCCACCAATTCAAGTGTGTTCCGCTTCGGAATGCGTAAGGCTTCAGAATGGTTAAATGCAATGCTGAAGAGAGCTCTCTCGGTGACCAGTTGGGAGCCATCCTTGCCCACTCGTGGTGGCGCTGAACCAACGACAGAGCAATGTCTGTAATAAAGCACTAAATTTATAATTAAAAAAAAAATTATATATTCAATTGATCGGCTTTAAAAATCAACTTAGGTGAACCCATGCCCTTGAGTAATGGTAATAAGTTTATGCCTTTAAGAACCAACCGATCGACTTATATTAAAGTTGCATTCGCTTTAATAAATTAGGCTTTTAGATCAATAATGTATACACATGGAGTGATTTAAAAAGACTATATTAAAGCATTTACTCTACTCAATTACACGAAAAAACACAAAATCATTTGCAAATAAAGTATTAGTTACTCACCAAATTGATCACCATCAGGTTTGATGTTGATATATTTAATAGTCACCTTCAATAAGTAGAGAATCAAAGTCCTTCGGCGGAACATGACAGCTTCTTCGAGAGGTACACGTCGGTCAATGTTGCAAAGGTAAAGCGAGTGGGGGTTCTTGTTCACTAACCACATGGCTGCCTCAATGTTACCTGCTCTTGCAGCATAGTGCAGAGCTGTGGACTTTCCGAAGGCAGAGCTTATAGCCACATCTTCAGGTGACATGAGCTCCAACAGGTTCTTCACAAAACGGTTCCCCTGTGCAGACCTAACCGCCACCATCAGTGCTGTATGCTTGTTGTTGGTGATCCTTGCCCTCACTGCATCTGGTTCTCTTTTCAAGAATTCTTTGGCACTCTCCCAATCACCTGTCAATGCAGCTATGTACAACGGCCGGAATACGCTTAGAAGATTTTTCTCAAATGTACTTTCTCTGTTTCCCTCTGCAATATATATATATATATATATATATTATCAATCAATTAGATATGTTTATGTACATTTTTTGTTTCCCTCTGCCATATATATATCATCAATCAATTAGATACGTATACTTTAACTTAAATTAATTGCATGCTAGCTAGCTAATTAAGTACATAGCACTAATGTTTCTGCATGGATGTATGCATGCATGTGATGAAGTACTACTAGTAGTTCATGCATAGGTTGTAATATATTATAGGGTAACTTGCACTCACCTCCCCTGAGGTTTGGGCAAATTACACAGAAGTAGGCCGTTTGGCCTTTCTAAGACAAACCTCCCAGTAACTATTGCCAAATTTTTCATACCCCTCTTCTCTCTCCACCCTCTTTCTGCATTCTCCCTCCCCGTTGACCATTCACGCCACTGCCACCTTCATGAGCACCTCTCTTCTCCTGCCTACAACACTGCAATCTCCTCTCTTAATCCATTTCTCTCACCTCTCTTTTTCCCTCTTCGCAATTCGCTCTCCTCTCCACCATCCACCTTCCCTGCCAATTTCACCACCACTACAAAAGGATCTGATGAAGTCACCTCGTCACATTTAGATTAAGACCTAATTTCATTTTAGTCCATTCATAGCTACAACTATAACATATTTCGAAGAAGTGATAAACAGAGTGTATACATAAATACATATATATAGCACCCAATTACTGTTCATATATATATATATATATATAGACCTGTCTCTGATTTTATATATAACAGCGTGGATAAACTTCAAGCACAAGAGGTTTCAATCATTGAACCAATTAGCAACCATATGAATGAATATATATATATATATATATATATGGAAAGAGAGGGGGATCAATTGAGTAAATTTGATGCGGAAACCGAAAAAAAAAAAAATCCAGTAATTTTATGATTAAAAAAAGCTATTTACCAGAACCTTATGGACTTTCACAATGTATTTCATGGCGACGAGCTCTTCTGTTTCCTTGTTCCTCATCAGCCTCGCCACACCAAAATTCCCAAATCCTAAATCCCTCACAAGCTCGTACTTGTAGATATAGAAATAATCGAACATCTCCACCGATTTTATTCCCAGTCATTTTGTCCATGAATTTCGGCATCGGAGAGGGAGACCAAATTAGGTTTTGTGTTTGGAGTTAATAAAACACTTGATACCCAGAAAAAGAAGAAGTGATGAGCGCAAACAATCTGATCTCGAAGATAAATCAAGAGGTAGATTAAGGTCAATTGCGTTCAATATTGAAGTTGATTTACTTAATTGCAACGAATAAAGAGGGTGAGAAATGAACACGAGACTGAGGAGGTGGATAAACAAGATCAACACGAGACTGACGAGGACAAAGTGGAGGAGGGGA
>JAOTQH010283149.1:0-10112 GCA_025631255.1 Cornus kousa
AAAAGGTGGGGAGGAGGAAGAAGAAGTTATGTATATCAGGACATGGAATCCCAATCAGCAACATAAGGAATACTTTTTTTATTATTAGGCTTACGAAAACATATTAAATATTACCTATAATGTAGTATTCTCGGTCAATAAATATACACTATTTTATTTTTTATAATAGAAAATAACAACCAATCATTGACTAGAATACTACATTTTCGAAATTCTCAAAGTACTCAATACTTTCTCCTAATTGATTTGCATCTCTAATTTGCTCATGAAATTTACCTCACCTAAGATCATGAAATATACCTCATCTGTGACACTCACCTAATATAATGATTAATGAACCATGAAACCTACTTCATCTAATTAATAGTGGGTGAACTTTCATGTGATTGTTTATCCCTCGTGACAATAATAATATAAGATATGCAAGGTACTCATTCCCATACACCTATGGGAAGCATTGAATCCGTTTGTTAAAATAGAAATTGGAAAAAATTCAGTTGTGGTATCGGTCGCAATCGTGATATAACGAACTCGAGCGAATATCGGTGTAAACTGATCGAACCAGTCAATTTATGAAAGTATGTAACGTTATCGGACCCTTAAAAAAGGGTTACGAACCAACCGATATGTCGTGTATCGATTGATATGACAAATCATAATTTTCTCCAATTTTAAATCCAAAACACCTATTATGTACTCCCAAACATAGCCTAGTGATAACCAGGATGGCTAACCTATAGAGAAATGGTTATCAGTGGACTAGGCGAGTGATAGCCAAGATGTGTCTATATGGCAGTTCAGGCCCAATTAAAATTTTACTAGACCATCGAAAAGAGAGCCCCCTCCCAAAAATGAAATGGCCGAACAAACTTATGGTTTGGAGATTGGGCCACACTACAGTGTTCATTGAGCTAGACCGTTGTAGTCCGTGCCTTTTCTCAGGTAAGATCAGTACTTAAATTACATGTATCACCCGTTAACATCAATTATTTGTTTCAAAATCTATGCTAACATAATTAATTTAAGTTAAAATAGAATCAGGCTCTAGCAACGCTGAGTAAGGCCATTATAACATAAATAGTTCACTGAATCGGTCAATTAAATTGAGTTACAATGGAATCAGGCTCTAGCAACTCTGAGTAAGGCCATTATCACTCAAAAAAAAAAACACTAATAATTCACAGGTGACTCGACAGAGAAGTGGAGAAATTGGGTTTGACCCGAGCCGATTTGGCCGAGTCGAGTGTGAAAATTTATTAAAGGCCCAATAGTTGTTGTGTTTTATTTTATTTTATTTTATTTCACCCTACCAGCATCCTCTCTTTCTAAAACTCAAAAACAAGTTAAATTTGAATTTTAAGTATCAATTTCAACAAGATCTTGAATCAAATAGAGTTTTGATCACTGAGTTTTCAATATATATATTTGGTTTCTTCACTTAAATGACTAAATATAACATGAATCAATTCATACAGTCTAGAATTACACAAGAACTACAAGTTTTATTCGGATCTACCAGATTTTTCAAGTTGAAATGAATTTTCATGAAATAGCTAGGTTATTCAATCATGTATTTGTATAATGTGTTGTACAATTGATTTTTTATTTATTAAAAAGGTTTTCTAATTAGAGGACCCTCCACTCGTATAAGTCTCATGGCGTAAGTGAGACTTAAGTCGTAAACTTGCACAACGTAAATGATTCAAACACATATTCAATAGTTGATACATTACGCTACGCCCACATGCAGGAACACTGTATATCCATCTAATATTGTTTTGGATCCTATCTCACTGCACAGTGTATTAATGTGTGTCACGTATTCTCGTACAATGTATTAATAACATGTACTAAGTAAATTAATACGTGAAACACACGAGACAAAGCCTATAACACGTGGATAGACTTTTATGCTCATAAGTTATTAATTGTCTGTATTTAATTTTTTAATTTAACGTGTCTCACGTGTTAGCTTGTATTTATTTCACATCAAAGCCTATTATTAGTCGTTAATTTAGCAACAAGTCTAAATTATTAAGACGGCAACTTAAAATTTTTGTTAAAATCATCAGTTATTAGTTGTATTCTGTTCGAAAAATAACAATAAATAAATAAATATAGTAAAAATTAATTGTATTAAATTATCTTTAAAAGTTCAATTAAAAAATCATTAGAAACTCATATTTATTAAATTCTGTAATAGAAATTTGTGTATCTGTGAATTTGAGGCCTTAAGACCTATGTGTGAGGTGAATAATAACTCACAAATCAAGATTTGAGCTCAACTCATTACATGATCCTCCTATATTTTATTCATGAAATTGAGTTGGAAAAATCTCTACAAGTTTGATTATTAAACGAGTGGAATTTTGAGAAAAAATTTGTTCAATTTGTCGTATTGCTGTACCATGCATATTAATTTTTTTTAGGTAAATTTTACTTATCTCTTAAGTTTATCAATATTCCACATAAAATTTTCTAATGTTTTATAATCTCATTTACCTCCCTATTAGTAACAGTCGTCTAATTTGATAACAGTAGTATTTTATTTTACCATTTTCCAAATAAATTGTATATTGATTAAAAATATGATTCCAGGTATTAGAAGGGCAAACTGACTTTTCTATCAAATCTAACATAAGCATAATTCGTAAGTGCCTAACGACAGTGAAGAATGTGTTACATAAACCAAAGCCAAGGGAGGCATGTATAAAACGGAAAGAGGTAAAAAAGTTTATTTGGGATATTGACAAACTTTAAAAAATATAAATGAAATTTAAAACAACCCCCATCCTTTTTTATCCAGTTGGCTCACAAGTACACTCAACTACATTTGATTTCAATTTAGAAACTCAATTTGGGATTAAATTAAATTAAAAAATAATTGAAAACTTGATTCAGTTAAGTTGATTTACAATATTAACCAAAGTTATTAGCAATGCAAAAAAATAATCCAAAAAACATGTGCATGATAGAAAATTGAATTCTAAACAATTTCAAAGAACAAAAATCGTTTTTAGAGCACAAGTATTATTTGTTGCCCTGGAATGGTTAAGATTATTTAACTATGAAATCAAAGTTGTTGCTGCCCTGGAATGGTTAAGATTATTTAACTATGAAATCAAAGTTGTTGCTGGAATCGATTTCAAATGTCAGATGCACCACTGAGTACTATGCATTAAAATTCTTTGTTATATTGTTTCATGCATTCTGTGTCATTACATCACAATAATTTTACATGGCTTATTAAATAATTATGTTATATTGCATATGTAATAACTTTTCTAATGATCCAATTGCATGTAATTTAGTATGATACCCGTCTCCAAATGGGAGACGGTTCATCGAAACTTTGACCTTTTCATGTTGTCCCTCACCGGGGTCTTCCTTTGCATTTTTTAACCTTAGGTTCCGACCTCCGTCTCCAAATGGGAGACAACTAATCGGATCTTTGACTTTATCATGTTGCCTCTCACGCTAGCCTAGTGTTCTCTACTTGCTCGACCGTGGCATTGCTGGGACGTGAGCATTGTGTAAAATCTCCATGAGGGGCTTACAGTGAACCTTTGAGGTCAGGAGCAATTGTAAGATGAATATCTGATTTGGAATGTAATCTCGTGATTATAGGATATTTGATTTGGAATTATAAGTCACAATTTTCAAAACGGACAATAATATTGGGAGGATTAATCTTGATTAATTAATTCATTTCAAAACCATAGAACAACCCAAACACACACAATTCATGACTTCATCAGATCAAAAATGTCTTCTCATCACACACAAACACAAACCTCTTTCTCTCTCTTCTCTCTCACTACAACAAAGAAAAGAAGAACTGCTGTCAACATACATGATATAATCTTCTAGGGATCGGTAAAAATTCTTGCCTCTCTCTTTTTTCCTCTCTCAAACAAACCTCTTTTACTTTCACTAAAGCTGGCTTGTCTCCTCTTTCTTTCTAAATTCTCAATTTCCCAATTATGCCCCTGGCAAAAGCAAATCTCCATGGCTTTTTGAAAGGACAGTGAAGTCAGTTTCGAGAGAATAAAGTGACGTGTGCACGCATACAAGTGTCATAAAATGAGTGGTGGAAGAGATGCTACCCTGTAGTAGTGCAAGGCATATGAATTTTGTGTGGGTCCCACTGCGATATTTTGTGGTGAACAGCGATACTTACATACATGGGTTCAGAGTTAAGAGGACACACGTGTGCATGCGCGACAGGTTTGGGACATGCTGGCCTCGACATCACGTGCTCTAAAGTTATGTGATATAGAGGACATGTATATAGTACAGTGCCTTTCAATGGCGTGAGTTTGAAGCCATATTCATGGCACGCTTGCCCACTTGGGCCCAACCGATCAGCCTTCTTTTAATCGAATATTACATATGCAAACATATATATATATATTACACACATATATATACATTAAAAAAAAAAAAAAAAATTATTTCTAACTCGTGACCGTTAGATTGAGAGATTCTGATCATAAACCATCCCTTTCATGGTGCAAGGATAATATACTTGGATTAATTACCAAAAAAAAAAAAGTGTACTTAATTTTCAAAAAATGAGATTAATTTTTCATAACTAACCAAATACAAATCTAGATCTTTTGGGACGTGCTTTTGTGTTATAGTGTGTTGTACATGTGCAAAACAACTCAATTGAAGTGGAATATAATAAACTCAAGATGCAATGCCATTATTTTGAACCTTGATTAATTGTGTTGTATTCCATTATCAAGGCTCAAAAAAATGTTGCCATCCCTAGATTTAATTGTATTGCAACATGTATAGTAGAGGATATAACAAAATTAATCGAAACTGCAATCAAGTCTCAAAATAATAATATTCCTTGTCTATTCAATTGTATATTACACACGTTTACAACACAAAAAGACGTAGAACATAAGATTCAATTTCAACCTAGATAGCACACGGTGGTTAAGGACCTACAAAAACATCTCTGGTGTTCACACACACAAATGCTCACTATGAAACTCAAACCTTGCAGAAGAGGAGAGATTATATGAGTTGAGCTAATGACCCATGATATATAAGAAAGCCTATTATTGGTTGAAAAGATTATGTTATTTGAGTTCTTTGGGGATTATAAAGTGTACTTAAGTAATTTTTTTTTTTTTAATTTTTTTATTCTTTATCCCTTTTCAAATATATGCTTTATGTTAGGTTAGGAGGAAGAGAAATAATTTGCCTTGTAAGTGAAGCTTCCAACATTTGCCTTTTTCTATTGTTTTTGTGAACACTTTGATCAGTGCCTCATCATATACAACGCATACACAGTACAACCATAACAACTGTAAGCTCCTTCTATATTATAAATTATATATATGATATTTGTGCAAAAAATCAATTCTAGCTTATCTATATATATATATATATATATGTATGTATAGTTCTCATTGGCTCAATGAAAATCCAAAAATGACAACCATGGAAATCAGAGCATGACAACTCGGGCGGGATATGTTTTTATATTCACATATCAATTGTCAAAATCAACCAGAAGAGAGGAACGAAGAAGAAGAAAAAAGAAGATAATGAGAACACTTGGAGATAGATACATCGTGTGTGTGTGTGTGTGTGTGTGTGTGTGTGAGTGAGGTTGTGGTCTCTCATGTTTAGAGACAGATAACTCCATAACACAGATTAGTGGTCTCTCATGTTTCGAGACAGATAGCTCTGTAACATAGATCATTGCACTGTGTGCGACCCGACATGTGCCCTTTTAAAAGGACAATTGAGAAAGAAGATTAAACCAACTATCGACCCATTTGTGGTATAGACTTGACCTCAGTCGAACAGGGTCCTACATTTGGTTTAGTGGGTTGAACCCTTGGCTATACGCTACGTGTGCCAGTGACTTGTGCATGGTTGGTATGTAACATGTCTACCCAAGCCTTGCCCACAAAAAATGTGTATGATATAAGCCATGATCGTAACAACTCATTTTTAATTAGGAAATTGTGTTAATTATGTGAGATATTGATGGGTGCAACTAACAATTGTCATCCATGAGTTTTTGGTCTTGGGTCAAATCAATCGGGACACATTTATTCTAGATATATTTTGATCCAGCCATAGATAAAACAATTTTTTTTTTTTCCAAAAGTTACATAGGAAGATGAAAACTTGTTAATCAGAAATGTTGTGAAGGATCTCAATAGAGTATTGTGATGTTCTGCTCCGAATTTTGTTTCTACTCGGGTCGTGATGACTCCAAAAATAAAGTTGGTTCGGGTTGAAACCGTTTTTCGTTAATTGGTCTTGACCATAGTTCAGGACTTTCTTGTAGGCAAGCGTGTAAGTACGATTTGGAGTGAGATGTGAAAGAGAACGAGGGAGAATCCGGATTTTAATATGGTAAAATCTTTCATCGTATGTTCTCCGTAAATGTAAGCTTACGTCGAATCACGTAAAATTTTACAAGTTACTTATTTTTCTGTTGAGATTCTTGATTGTGTGGCATTTGGTCAAGGCCAAATAGGACCGGATTTAGCTCTAGGCTAATGGTAATAAAAGGCTGCCCATATATGAAACAGAAAAATTTTAAAAAAATAAAAAAAAAACTTAAAGTTCCTAATGATTTTTTTTTATGTAGTAGTTATTAAAATAGATCATTACTTGATGCAATTAAGCAAGTACTAAACTTGTAGCGTTTTATGATATTTGTTTCCTCTTCTTCAAACTAGCCAATTGCTTATTTATTATGTTTCTTTTTGCCCTTAATTAAGCTGCATGATTGCTTACAAGACACCATGCTAAGTGCATGTAAACATTATATTAAGGGAAAGATTATATATTGTCATGATCATTAAGGATATGTTGAAGGACACAATAGTCAACCCCATTCAATGGCTAGGTCGTCTCACGCCCAGCATCACATATATATTATTCTCATCATTCTTCTAAGTTCCCCACTTTACCAACTAATCAATACAATTAATATATTGTAAAAATAAATAAATATACTCAAATATTTAGAGTTTAATTATGAACTACAATTTAAACAAATTAAGTATTCTTTTGATCAATTAGCATGCTATTTGGATTCGCTAATTATATATATAATCTTTAAGAGAAACAATTAATATCATCTAACCCCAATACACCTTGGAGACATCAAAAATTGCCTTGCCGCAATACTTTATTTTCTTCTTTTTGAAAATTTTCAAGTAAGGGTAGATACTAACAATATTGTTTCTAACAATCTCGAACACTCGATCTCCTCTTTAAAAGGAAAGCTCATACCATTCAGTGCATTCTTGATGCTGTCAATATAGATTTTGATTAAATCTTTATAAAATTATAGATGAAAAATAATAATCATGCTATGAAAATATTAAGATGGGTCACACTTTTTGTGACTATTCATGTCACATTTACAAAACAAAATTCATCTTATTCAACACATTAGATTGTTTAGTCACATTGGAGTATTTTTTTAAAGAAAAAATAAATAAAAATAATAATAACTTTATGCATAATAGTACAAATATATTTATCAATTGCCCATAAAATCTAACTTGATTCAAGATATGTCAATGTTGTCTAATCACATTAAAAATAAAATAAAAAACAGAATTTTATGGAGAATAGTACAAATATATCTATCAATTGTCCATCAAAATCTAACTTGATTCAAGACCTGTCAATGTCAAGTTATTTTAGATTTTAATTTATACTATTTCGTAAAGCATTTTTCTTTTCCTCCTAGCACCATAACCATCAAGTACTGGTCGTGTGAAATTGAAGGAAGAGGCCCAGCACGCTATAGGTCCCATTTACCAGGCGTGCATGACCAAATAAAATTTATATGTGTATTATACACTTTAATATATATATCATATAATATATATATGGTTGTGAACTGACCTACTAGGTTCCTAGGCCATTCTAAGCCTATAACACTTACGCCCATAGCATATTCTTTTCTTTTTCTATGCTTCAAACTTCATAAATTAAATCTTTTTTAATAAAAAATATGAGTACGTAAGAATATGATATGAGAACTTTATTAGCATAATCACACTGTTATGATTTAGTGGTCCTCTCTCAAGCTTCTCTAAGCTTCAATTGGAAATGGAAAGATTAATTCGTTATTCCATCATCAGTTTGCTCTTGGATTTATAGAACCCTACCAAAAACTGTAACCTTCAAAAATGTTTATGACTAAGACCTTGACAATTGTAAAAAAACATGCATGTCACTCAAAAATATTCATCAAAAATTTATTAATAGAGAAGAACGAAAGAAAGTGAAGACTAGACTTTAAGTAAAAGATACGAAAAAATAATAATATTACAACTCCTTTTCAATGCGATTATGTAGTCGAAAAAATATTAAATGTGTAGATCGAGTACGTAGAGTTCTCATTTGATATTATTTTTTATAAATTGATAATTTTATTTCAGTTTTTATTTTTGGATCTTTTATTTTTACATTTAAAATTCTCTCTTCAATGTATAATACAACAGAGAGTCTTAAATCATTTGCCCACAAAAAAACAAAACAACGAGTCTTAAATTCAAAAGGTAATGTAGCTTGCTTTCATGTTGATTTGGTTCAAAAAGTAACATAATCAGACACAATGTTGGCAAATTTGTAAAAAGTTAAAATTTTGCTTTTGTACCGTACCCTGAGAAGGCCACCCAATTTGACATCAACATCCTGAATGAGATTCAAATTTTATTAAAATTGGTCATTATACCCCCTTCCAAGTTTTTTTTTTTTCCTTAGTTGGGACTCACACACACTTTCTTCACTGAGGTTCGAACTCCTGACCTCCCTTAGGGAAGTAGGAGCCTGGTAACACTAATGACTAATTCCTCCATCAAACAAAAATCTAACAATAGATCTTCTGTCCTTATCTTTTGGAGACCAGAATCCATCTTTGATCTTCCCTATTCCCTTCCTAATCCCAATTTTAATCTTCAATAAACTTGCCAATATATATACATACATACATGTATGGAAGATGAATGATGACTAATAGGATAAGAATGACAAGCTCATTTCGATCCAGTCCCTTTTTTATCCATTGCAGCTCAAAAAGGAGTCTCTCTCAGCTGCATTTTTGGCAGCATTGTTCATTTGATAGATTTACCCTTGAATCTAGTAATTACAGAAGCACAGTGAAGGACGTGTGACATTCTCTGAAATAAACTTGTTCTCATATTCAGTCCCTATGCGAGGTGATCAAACTCCTTCCCTAACTCCCATCTCTTAGTCAACGGAAAATACTTGTCATTGAACAAGTCCTTATATTTTTTTTAGTGTAATGGTAGTGAATGAATTACTAAATAATTCATAGCGGGTCCACATAAATGTGATGGTTTACTTTTTATGAGTTAATGCAAGAAGGTTAAATTAATAATGATACAAAAAATAGTACTTTGACTTTTCAAATAGAACATTTATTTTGGGACATCCAAAAATAGAAAGATGAACACTTTTTTTTTTTTTTGGGGACAAAATGAGTACTTTATAATTAGAGCAATGATAGGGGAACCGAAATGTATTCCCCGAATTAATCACCGAACTTGACGTGGCCAAACCACGTCAAATTCTCACTCCTCTTACGTGAGGGAGCAAAAGAGCCCATCTCGTGCAGGTAAAAGAAATAATTAAAAAAAGAAGAAGGTGGGAATGTAATTTTATATCGTGAAAAGGAATACCGAAAAACTCCGAAGTCTCTAAAATTAGAAATAACTTATCTTTATCTTTTTTTAAAGAATCAACTTATCTTTATCTTGTTAAATCAAATTAAATTACTGATACTGGTTGAATTACTCTGAAGAAAAAAACTGATTCAAAACCTTAGATAGAGAGAGAGAGCCAATCCTGAACCAAAGAGTGATGTTGTGAATACTTCTGAATTTTTGTGCGTGATTCGAATACAAGATGATCATGTAATTCTTAAAATCAGATCATCATGTAATACCTAAATCTATTGAGAAATTTGTAGGAAAAAATCTTTGAATATTTACGATCTATTACCAACATATATGTAATTATGTGTGTGTATATATATATTTTTATATACCCACTTTCTTCCGGTCATCTTCACAATGTCCATGGCCTGT
>JAOTQH010283169.1:0-10111 GCA_025631255.1 Cornus kousa
GACAGAGATATATATATATTATCATTACGTATAGTCATCGGTGTATATATATTGTATTTATACCATTCATCTACGTATCAGTTTTTATTATATTTTTTTTTATTTTTTATTTCTGTGAAATCCAGTGAAGACATATGAGAAAGATAGTCTTGATTCAAACAATTTTCAATATTCATAGTGTTTGGGGACCATCTTGTTTTCTTTCTTGGATCTCTATCAATTAATTTAGGTTTCATTACGAAGTACTTGTAATCGAGATTTTTGGAAATGCTAGGCTATATAAGTCTGCTAGAATCTCAAATTTAACTGTGAACTTGGATACATTTCGTTAGCTTTTTAATGTATGTTTCAGACGTCTGGCAAGTTTCATGGTTTAGGTGAATGTCTAATGAGAGCGTGTCAGTCCTTGTGTTGTGTCTCAGGGTGTAATTCTTGAGCCTCCCCTGGAGGTAACCCTAAAAACCTTTTAAAACTTAATAAATTAGTGTAATTCTTCCTTACATTTTGGTGAAAATGTAAGGAAGGAAAATAAGACACCAAATTTTTTAGCTAATAATTCTTGAGTTTTTTTTTTGGTCCCACTATGAGATAGCCCTTACCCATCCCCTTGACCTCCCAACCAAAATGGAGGCAGCAAACCTAGGTCTCTGCTATGATTACTGAGAGATTTTACCGATTAGGTTAGTTGGCCCTTCTTCCAAAACTCAAATTATATCTAATTTATCCGCCAGTTTGTCTTAATTATTCTTTCTATATAATATTTATACACATATAATACTACATTTTACTTCACAGGTTCATATAAGCTAAGGTGCCGGGTTACCCATATATCTTATTTGCTTTTGATTGCGAAAAACATAATGACTGAGGACAAAAAAAAAAACAAAGTTAGTAGATAGATTTGATGTTTTAGATGAGAGCTGCAAGATTTCATCTTCTTTTTTATATATGGCCTCCTTGTTGCAATTAACTCTCTTTCTCTCTCTAGCAAGACAATGTCATGCATACTGCAACAGATACTCTGCACTATTATCCATTCTAAGAATCATATAACCAAATCTGCCTTCAAAGACTTTAGTGAAAAAAATGATATATAGCCCCCCAAGTTAATTTTTTATTCTATTTTTGGTGCTCAATTTTTCAAATCATTTTAGCTCAGTGAACACCATCTAATCGATGAACTCGGCAATTTACACTGGAGCTTATTTAAGGCACATGATGTTAAGTCTTTTGTGTTGGTCTAATCTGTCTGGTTTCCTTATCACTAGTTAGTATCATCGCATTCTCTTGTTGAACTTTTTACTATTCTCTTATGTTATTTTTCTGTTATCTAATATGAAACTCTTGTCTTGTTGGGACATCCCTTAAATATGAATTGCCCCATCTATGCCATCAATAAAAAATTAAAAATTGTGGAGTTCACCAATTTACATGATCATGTATAGCTTCTCCTTGAATTAAAAAAGAAAAAGAAAAAGAAGAAACAAAACAAAACAAAATTATAAACCTTTTGTTGAGATGGTCTCCACTTTCTCAAATGGCTTCAACTAAGAAGATGTTTTCCTAGGTTCAGACTCTGTAAGTGAGTTGGGTCTTTCAAATGCAAGGGATTTCATGGCAGACCCTTGCTTTAGAATCAGTTTTCTATCTAATTAGTTATTATTTCTCCATATTTTCTAAAATTCAGGATACGCATGTTGCCTCAACACAACTCAACTGAAGTGTTGGCTTGAGTTCTTTGTTGGATCATTTAAATAATTTGCCTATGAATTCTGGAAAGGTCTTTGATTGTTGCAAATTATCATCTTACTCATAGAATTTACCTTCTTATGCTATGTCAATACAGCTTATATGTGATCAGTGGGGGTACGATATGACCAAATCTGGGAATCAAATCATGATCCTCTGGTTTCATATATTACATAAGGAATTGGATCATCTAATTTACTAGAAGAACTATGTCAAGATGTTCCATTCATGGGATGATGAGTCTTGCTCTAATCATACTTTTTATCTTAGACACTGGCATCATATTAACGTTCTTTATTTTACTCCATAATTTCTATGCCTTCTTTTATCCGTTTACAGTTCTTTGCTATTTTTTATGAAATGAGCAATCCCAACCTACCAAGGATTTTCTACTAAATTTGTGGAATACATGTTGATTTGCTATGTTTCTATGTAATTAGTTAATACTCCAAATTTCATAGTTGCCGGTTGTGTGTTGGCAACAAATTGAAGTTTAATGTTACTTGTTTTACATTTGATGAACTCATACTGGGATCTATGGTTGATAGGGTATTTTCCTCCTTTTTTTTTCTTTTCTTTTTTTTTTTTTCTTAAACTATAAGTGCAGTTTATTGTGAATTCAGTAACCAAGCATCTAACATACAAAAATCTAGTATTATGGAGTTGTGCGTATTAAGAATTAAAATGTAGTATTTTGGAGTGGTGCATATTAAGAATTGAGTGCTTCTTAGTTTGAGACCAAGTCCTAACTCCAGAGGACCAGAAATCATTGCAAATAAGAAAATTTCAACTGGTTCTCAATCTCTTTTCTAAGTATTTTGATGTTCTTTTTCACATTACCATCTGATATGATAAACCATAAGGCTCTAAGAAGATTTTCATTTATTCTTTTTTTAATCATATGAATTTGGTTTATAAGTTTATTCTATCGGAACTTAGCTGCGCATGCCCTTCTAATTTTTTTTTTTTCTTTCTTTAAACTAAATTATTGTCATGTCTTCTATGCAAGTTATTTTTAAAATGCTAGTTTATTTGATTTCCTTTTTAATTTAAATTTCAAAATTTTGGCAATTAAATCCGAATACCACGTGTTACATGAATTCTTTTAAAATTTTCTATAGTTATAGAAAGTGGTGATTGCGCATGAATTGTAAAGATTAGAATGAGCATTTCTAAGGGAATATAGATCTGGCAATCATGTATATGAAAAAAAAATGTGTACAAAAGGTGTACAGATTACCACGTGTTACATAAATTCTTTTTAAAAAAAATTCTAAAGTTATAGAAAGTGGTGACTGCGTGTGAATTGTAAAGATTAGAACAAGAATTTCTAAGGGACTATAGATCTGCCAATCATGTATATGAAAAAACAATGTGTACAGAAGATGTGCATATCTACCGTGTTCTTCTATAGAAAATTAATTAAAGCTAGGTTAACAAGGTGATGGTGTTGACATTTATGTGGTGTTCAGCATGATTACTTTAGGAAAATAAGAAAAGGTTAGCAAGGTGATGGGTGTTGACATTCATGTGGTGTTCAACATGATTACTTTAGGGAAATAAAGAAAAACCACAGAAACATGTAACTGTTACTTAACTGACGCAGGTTGAACACAAATACATGTCAAAATATCTTGACATTCATGTCACATTCCAGAACTGGCTAAAACAGTTGTAACTAGAAGGATAATTGTGCATGTGCTTGTAGCACAACCATGGAATTCCTGCATTCAAGTTTTGCCCAGTCACTTAGGAGAAAAGCTATGGAAAAGGAAAATAAAAGGATGAAAACGATGAGGACAAGGCTCATAAAACTCAATGGTCATTGTAAGAAGTGGTAGAAGATAATTAATAACTTAGCTGGTATATCCCTTGTAAAAGGTGCTAGAACATTATTATTAACTTAGCTGCTATTTCCCTTCAAAGTAATATTATTATTTTATTTATTTATTTAAACTTAGCTGGTAATGTCCCTTCTTCACTCACAGGAGAGGGAGTAATTGCCAACTCACTGGATCTGCTGAAGCAATCCAAAATAGATAAAATGACATATTCCTAGCGGAACATAGTTGTTGGAGTGCTCATAACTTTTTTGCATGTTTTCCTCATTTCTTTACCTCATCTCATATTGTATTATGAAGCAACAAACCTGCTTCACCATTTCTTTACCACTGTTACTCACATCACCAATTAGATTTCTATTCTAGTTCACCAGGCAGAAATATTACTTTCTATTTATAACAATAATGTGTGTGGAATTTTATTTCAGTTATTTTCTACTTACTGATCTTGATTTTCGTTCCTCATCTTTTTGGTTTATTTTACAGGTGAATTCTTTGGCATCATGATCACTGGTTTTCTTAAGTCGATCAATAAAGATAGGATTATTGTGTAGTCTCTCATGTATTATGACAGGTCAGTTGTAATATCACTCTCTCTTATTTTGCTCTGTGAACCATTTAAATGTTCATGCAGTTAATTAAAGAGGTGAGACCTAGTTGGTGGAGGAATTTTATGAACCTATACACACCTATAACTTCTATTATTAGATATGCCACATCATAAGCTAAGAATGATGAGCTCGATAGATATTATTATGGTACTTCGTTCCTACCTCGTACAGCTTATAGTGAAGGCAAATACTGATTAACTTAGCAAAGAAGAACAAAAATGGATAAAGGAAAATCTAAAAATTGTGGCCTTCTCAGTCAAGAAATTCAGTGGAACTTGTGATGAACTAGTTTGCGGATTCAGCTCTGAGGTGAGCCGTGTTGCAGGGTATATCATCCAGGTCCTCCAAAGTTGGGTAAGGACTATTGAGCTGCATGCTGCTAAGCATTTGACGAAGTTCTGAAGTTTGTTCTTTGAGCTGAGCATTCTCTTGAATGACCCTGTCGTGGCACTCCGAAACATAATTCAGTTTATCTATGAGCTGGTGATTCTCGTTTCGAAGCCAAACAACCTGTGACCAGAGCTCATTCAGGTGCTTCTGCTTGCGCATACGTGATCGGCGTGCAGATTCTCTATTGGATATCATTCTTCTCTGCTTTCTCTCGTTGATGATACTTTGTTGCTCATCTGCTTCATCAGAAGTTGAGTTACCACTGAAACATGTTGACTGTAGGTTGAATTCTTGAACTTGAGGAGTGATCTGAAGATGATATAGTGGATTAGAGAATCTGCCAAACTGAACTGTGGATGTGTAGTTCAGGGGCAAACTAGAATGAAGGGGGTGTGCAATTGGGTTTGAAGGAAGTAGATAATGAAGTTCTGTAACCTCACCGGGTTGCATGGCTTTGAACTTTTTGAATGAATGGACCAAGTTTTGAGGGGAGGTTCAGATAGAGGAAATTGGTGTTGGATAGAAGCTGGAGGAAGCCTGAGGAGAAGTGGAAATTTATAGGACGGAAAAGGTTAAAGCTGCCCCACCTTTAGCAATTAGAGGTACAGGGGTTTCTTAAAGATGACCATTGGAATATGAAGTAGTCATCTGCTTGTGCTTATGCGGCATCATGTTCATGTATGCATGGAGTGATGGAAATATGTGGCATTGGATTCTATTTAGGCGTAATTCACACCATTTATGGCCAATCAATGGTTACATACACACATGCATGTGATGACATATTAGTTGATGTTTGCACATATATATACATACATGGGGCATATGAATTGAGTTGTGGATAATTTGGGATCAAATGATCAATAAATGCTTGCGTCACAGAGAGAGAGAGAGAGAGAGAGCTAGCTTTATATTGTGGGGAGTATCATTATTTGAAGGGGCAATGTTTTTGACAAAAAAAAAAAAAAGCAAATGAATGAAATTTGGTTCAAGAAGTCAATCTCATAAGTGGTGTATTGACAAAGCGAGCCAGTGTAAGATGGGTTTTACATTTTATTGTTAGCCAACGTTTCCCAGTGACGTAAAGGAATTGGAGGTTTGGGAAGGAAAATCCTTTTCTATAAGTGGAAAAGATTATATAAGGAATCGATGACTCAACAACCACTTTTATGAGACCCATCAAAGAAAATAGGTACAAAATCTACTTGATCCTTAAAATTTTGGTTATTAGGAACTACAGTCCCTTCTTGTGGCACACTTAAATACCCAATCAATGTGCAGTATTATAAGGAGGGCTGTCTTAGTCATGGTAGCACCAAAAATCTGCAGAATGAGTGAATTATTATATTTTCCACTCCATTCTTTTGAAGAATGACAACAGCACCTTCCACTGTGATTGGTAAGTGATAAAGCATAGGGGAAGTGCCAATAGGTGTGATGTGATATTTTACCAAATAATATTTGCCCATTGGGGTGCCTTTGAATTCCACATGAAAAGTAATTTATTTATTTATTTCTGGTTTTGCATTGAACTTTAAAACAAAACTCAGTCATTCAGTGAACAAAATGTAAAAGAGCATCACCTAAAAGGATGAGGAAAATTGAATTTGCATCATTTAATCAAATACTAGACTCCTTTTTAAAGAATAGACTCATTTCAAGTGCTAATGAAATGAACAAGCATACAGGAAAAAAAAAAAAAAAATTTGAACAAGCATACAGAACCTTCTGAGATTAACCTTGAACTGGTTTATGTTATGATGATGCTGAAGAAAAAAAATAAATAAATAAAAAAGTTCAACTTCTGACTGGAAGGCTAGTTATGATTTAAAAAATACTGACCTCATTAAGAAAAATAGGAATTTAAGCTAGAGTTTTAAGGAAAATAAGAAATATAAAACTGCATGATAGATTTAGAGGAGAACTAAAATATAATGCCTTATGAATAAGAACAAGGTTACTAAAATTTCTTATGGGTGATGTAAAAAATATTATATAACAATAAAATAATGATGATAGATTATTACATGCCCCAACAGGCTTCATTTGTGATCTCTAGTAATAGTTTTGTAGTGTTGCATTAAGTTTCATTAGTTTGTGTGCTGACCACTAGCGTGTGAACAAGTGGAAAAATCTTGTTAATGGTGGTGGGCATGGAGAGGTGGAAAAGACATGGATGTACTTTGAAGTGCAGTCTTCCACTAGTTTAAAGAACTTTGTAAATGCATCCAGAACCTGAATCCTATGGAGGCAAATGCTCTCTTCCTACTTTATGTTGGGTCAGGTTGAGTGGACTAAATGGTCAACAAAATCATTAGACAGATGTAGACTCCTATTTCTTTTCCTGTCTTCAAATTGCTTTTCCCTTGTTCCATTTAAATCATGTTTCTTTTCTTTTTCCTTTCCGTGTTCTAGTACAGTTTTTTTCCCATATGAGAGGACTAAGAATACAAAGCTGGTTCATGTAGTTGAATAAATATGTCAGTAGATCTTCTTGTTTAGCGTAGTTGTATGAATACATTTTTAGATCGATGATATTGAACCAATTAAATGTTAATCGCTGAAAATAAACCCGGGGATGCCCAACTAACCATTTCTTTCCCCCTCCGAGCAAAGAGGAATCTGTGTAGTCTACTTTGTTGAAGTGAAAAGTGAAAGGAATAGAAGGGAGAGAATAAGGGAAGAAATCCATATAGTTTTATTGTTTGGTATGGAGGATAGGAGGGAGAGTCTGTGTCAATTATAATATTCCCAGTCAGAATTTTTTTTTTTTTTTTTTTAGTGTAAAGGAAAAGGGAAATGAAGGAGTCCTTTGTTCACTTTTGCCCTTCAAGTATGAACATTCTTGTAAAAGATTAATAGTTAAACACCCCCACCTTCCGTCAAAAAACAAAAGAAGGAAAACCCCCACCATTTTTCTTTCGTTCTTTCATTCTTTCATTCTTTCTAAATCAAACATGACAAGGATATGACTTCTGTTCCATGTATTTTCCGTTCCTTTTACCATTCCATTCTTTCTAATTTTCTATCCACCATACCAAACAGAGTGTCATATACACTTGATATTTTATCATATTTATGTCAACATCTATTTAGTGATTAATATTGATAGGTATACCACATCTATGTATATTGCCTTTTACCCTTATTTTTTTGGCAGCTTGAACCTTTTATCTTCTTATACTGATGTGAATTCTTCTGATGTATTCCAAATTTTAGGCATTATAATGATAATATTGGCATGTGAGCTCTACGAATTTTTTTTTTTTTTTTTTTGCATTATTCCTTTTTCTTTGTTCGACTTCTCAAAAGGATAATGCTCTAAATATATTTTTAATTGATTTTCTTTTTTGGCAAACATCATCCATCCAAGTCTCTTAAGTTCTCAACTCAGTTACTCTCTCAAGCATCTGAATTCAGCAACCTTACGTGAATTTGATTCAATAGCCATGACATGCTGGTGCAAGGTTATTTCAACAGCGCAAAAAAGAAATTTCTGAATCTTTTCAAAAAAAATTAATCAGCTGGATTGCTGGAAAGCATTTTCTATAGGACTTAACCATGGTTATTAGCTTGGATTTATTGTGCAAACTGTTTTGCATGTTAGTTAAAATCATAGCTTTGCATATTCCTGTAGTTTTGGATTTTATAAGAACCAGGCAGAACTTGGTCTTAACACTTCCCTGGACGGACAAGTTCCCTCATATTATATTACAGAAAGTCAAGTCTCCTCCTCATAATAGATTGGTTAGGGCAGTGAATTGATATTTTATTCTAAATAAATGATGCTATAATTAGTCCACTTGATATTTGGACTACTGTTCTTTTAATCAATAAATTTGATGAAAAATGTTAGCATGGCCAGTTTTCTGTACAAAGGACAAGCTTTACGGATATGAGAGAAGGCATTAGGATCCTCTCCAGTGCACTGCATAATCTTGTGCATTTTTAATCGAGAGTGCACACTGTATCGAATATGTGACACTAATGCAACACTTACTGCAACATATTTGATTTAACCAATACTTTTCCCTTGGGCACTATCTGATTGCCTCCAAATTCCCAAGAAATTCTAAGTTCCTAAAGAGGCATGAATATATCTGCATATATACAATTACACACAAAACCACCCTCTCATTAGACGTGAAAGCAATGATTGAATACATGCTGATGCTACCCACCTGAGCCCCTCACCTGGCATGCATATCTTATCTATCTTTAAAGATTATTATGCCCATATCTTACTTTTTACTCACTATACCCTTCATAGTGTGCACGCAGAAGAACTCCAAAACATTGGCAATGTCAATTTGGGAATTCTGAAATTACTGGATATCTGACGATAAAGTTCACTGCCCTAAAATGACGGACTTGGTCATGCACGGAGGGGTACTTGATTTAACGGCCACTCATTTCAAGTATCAAAAACACCAAAATCATTTGGAAAGAGAAGCTAGGCTAGGCAATGAGAAAAATCTGGACGCATGATAGATTTCACATGTGGGCTCCGCAAACAAGCTCGCGTGAGTGCCGGATGCACCGGCCTCTACCCTATAGGCCGGCCTGTTGTCCTAATTATCAGCTCGACGGAATCCCCCAACTCCCAAAAGAAGTGTGTGTGTGTGTGTGTGTGTGTGTGTGGGTGGGTGTGTGTGTGTGAAAACCAGCCTTTGCAGCTCCTCCAGTCCCCACCCACCATTGTACTCTGTTTTGTGGAGTACTGTCTCTTGTACCACATATGTGGCCATTTCTGTAACCCACTAAACCAACTTAAGCATTTTTACTTCAATTGTAATCCAATTCACGGCAAGGGAGGACAAGTAATTTCTGCTGTTGTATGATATGTAAATTCAATCTATTTTCTTGTTTCGAGTTTTTCTGTTCACATGTTATCGTATCAAATCTATTAAACAATCCTGAGTTCCGTGAGCTTATTATGTTTGTTCTAGTGCCTTTGCTTCATACTTGGTACTAAGCAGTACACTTTCCATTGAAATGTGTTCGTTCATAGAAACAATAGCAAGTTGTAGAATTTATCATTTGAATAACCATGAATTTAACCTTCATTTACTAGGACTATGAACGTAGGCATGCTCTACCTCTGCTGGACAAAAAATTCAATGCCATATCATTTGTTTCTCTAATGAGGTCATGAGATCTTGAGAGATCAGTTGAGAGTGGATAAGCTCATATCAGCCAACACCTTCTTCGTCATCCTCCTACTTTTGTTTCACTTTTTCTTATATATATATAAAAAAATAAAAGTAAAAAAACTCAATTGTATAATGATTTAATTTGTTGTTATGTGCTTTAATAATGTTGCATCTTTTGAATGTATATGCTATAAAATATAGAGTTGTGGATGGTGCATTTTCGGCTACTTGCACAGTTTGCTACATGCTTGCGTATTTGTAATAAGGTTTTGATCCACTAACAATGTGGATAATAAAGGTGTTTGGTTCTTTTTAAAGCGAATGGACTTTTACTTTTTTTTTTCTTTTTTTTTTTTTCGTTTGTGCT
>JAOTQH010283180.1:0-19626 GCA_025631255.1 Cornus kousa
TCCTTTGGTTTGCAGTGCTACTACCGAAGGAAGACAAGTCGTTGTATCCTGGGAGATAGACGCCACTGAGTCCGTTAACACCATAGCGGGGCGAATTTGTCTTAAGGATGTAGAATCAAATTCTAGCCTCGACTTTTAATCAGGTTCATTTATAGTATTATTTGATTATATTAAACTATATATTATAAGAAATTATATATTTATAGATTATTATTTTATATTTACAGATAATATTTAAATAAATAATACTATAGTATATAGTATAATTAAACCATATTTTGGATAACATATATATAGTTATATATACAGTTATACCATATATATACCAAATAAGTAGTAGAAAGCAATATGGATTTGATTTACCTTTTCAAAAAAAAAAAAAAAGGGGGTTGATTGGGACTTGAGTTAGGTGGGGGTGGCCGAGTGGTGACTGTAGGTTTTGATTTGGACTTGAGATATGTGAGGTTTGGACCTGGTGGTGACTGCTGGGTGCACTGCCATTTTTTTTTTTTTAGTTGAGTTTTGCTATGTTTGTAACTGAGAAGAGATCGAGAGAAGAGCTTGTGTTTGTACTTTGGATAGATTCTTTAAAGAGAAATTTTTATAATGATTATGGGTATTTAAGTAATTTAGTTTGTTCTATATTATATATTAAAAATTAATTAAATAACAAGGAGGCAATCAAGACATTTCAGACTACTTTTTAGATAAAAGCTGATAGGGCGTGTTAATGTTAGAAAATATTCAAAATTTCATTTGAATGTCAATTGAGTAAACTTGTGTGAGTGTAATTAACCCTCTCTCTCTATATATATCAATTCATATAAATATACTTATCTCTCCTCTCTCTCTCTCTCTCCCACTCTCTCCCACTCCCACCCAATTAAGTTAAGATGGAAGCAAATTCTTGAGTAGAGAATTCAACCTGACTTTCTACATGAGTATAAATTGTATTTAATATTTTTTTTTGATTTGAGGTCATTAGAAAAATGTAAGCTAAAAATCAGGTTCACTTGACCTCGAATTGCTCTAAGCATAAAATATTCTATAAAACAAAATATAAACGTAAAAAAATATGAAATTAAACTCTTAAAATATTAATATTTTGAAGAATTAATATTCAAGAAATTTAAATTTCAAAAAAAAGAAACACAAAAAGAGTTATTTCCAACAATATGTTATATTATATACAACTATATGTATATGTATATATAATTCAAGTCAAACAGTATCCAATTCAGAGTTGTGTTCGAATTGCGAGGCGAACAAAATAAAATTTCACTTAAAAAATTTCAATTGAAATTCAATTTGAAATTCTAATTTTAAAAATTGATTTATCAAATAGGTGAAAATTAGGATTAAGTTAGACTGACTCACTCAAGTTAAACCTGCCATGAAGGCATGAAGAGCATAAGGCAGAGATTTTTTATTTATTTATTGTTATTTTCATTATCCTGACATGAAACGTACATACCACATGAGCAATTAATATTATATACAGTATATATATGGTAATAACCAATAAGTAGTAATACATACTGAAAACAATAAATTATATTATGAGCCGTTTATAGATTGTCTAGCTGGCCGCGCGCTTCTATCGTCCTACCGAACCTGTAGTTCAAAAACTTCAAACCGTTACATAAAAACCTCTGTTATCTATCTCTTTCTCTCTCCGAGCTCTCTTCTCACCATTCTTTTCCTCAAAAGGGTATGATTTCTTCTCTCTCTACATATAGAAAATACATATATTTGAACACATTCACATTATATGTATAGATGTTTCATTCAATCTTACAAATTTTAGAGGTACAATTTCGTTCTCTCTCTCTTCTGAATGCAATTTTGTTTATTGGGTTCCGAATCAACTCTGTCATGGATGATTTTCTCAGTTCATATAGATGTAATTACATACATGCATAATTACATAAAGATAATTTCATGTATATTGCAAGTAAGAATTATGTAACCTAGGTTTTATGAATTTACTGGGATAAGCCGGAGAAACCCTAAATTTATATGTTTTTGTTTTGAATAAGGGCGACTTGCCTTTATGCATTTAGTGATCACATTGGGCTGGCTTTATGTTCTCATTGTGATAGATAATCAGAGCCTCTGCTTTTTTATTTTTATGATTTTCCCTCTCCGATCTAGAGTTGCTTTAGCCAGAGAGCATGTTCTGGACCTTATTAATGTATCTTTTCGTTTTCCATAAATTAAATAAATAAAAAGAAAAAATATATGTATCCTCAAACAATTAAATGGGTTAAATTCTTAAGTGGAGTTGGGGTAGGTCATAGTTGCAAACTTGCATAGTTATGTTCCCCGAGATTTATTTATTTATTTTGTTAAGTGAGAGTAGTTCTCTAAACCTAATTTTGTGAGATGATGGATTTTCTTTCATTTTCATGCACATAGGAATGGTAGGATACTTTTTTTACTTACTCATAGATCATGGTAATATATTTGTTTATTTGTAGTTATGCATCATTCTTTTGGTTCAATTTTGTGGCTTGGCATCAAAGTTTGCTGTACAATTAGTTCTTAGTTTGGTTAATGAATGGTGGTGGCAATATGGAAGTAGTTATAACCTGTCAGGGTTGCTCGGACGGTAGTGTCTCAAAGTTACTGCATTGAGATCTCAAGTTCGAGTCTTGGTTTGACCAATATACATGATTTTACGATATCAAGGGTTTACGCTGTAGCCATACATCGAAATGCTGTTTGGTTGGAAATGCTCCACTTCATTAAAAAATAAAAAATGGAAATATTTATTCATTAATGTAAAATGGTTGTAATTGAGGTAATTCTATGGTAGAAATTGAATAAATAGTGATCAATGATGTGTGGCCATTTTGACAAAATTATTTGTTTGTGTTGTCATTCTCATCCTCTTTGGGATTACTCATTCAGTTATTATGGTTCTTTTAGTGTTTCTAATAGACACATACATTATATTTGGAGTGTGAAAAATTTCCCAAATCGTGACAATTTTCTGTACCAATAATAGGGAATGAGAGTGCTGAACAGGGGGATGTGTTACTTCTGTAATTCAATAGGTGTTCATGAATGATAAACTATACAATACTTTGAATTGAATGTCCTGGTGTCACTGCACGTGATACATTGGTGGCATCACATCTGAGAGGAGGGTTTGGGTAACAAAGTCGAAACATATTATTAATTGAAAAGAAAAAAAAGAAGTCTAAACTCTAAAATCAAATGTTGTCAGTCCTAAAGTAAATTCTTTGCTTAATGCATCTTTGTAATTGAAACTTGAATCTGGTTTCAGAGAATCAATTGTACCATGTAGTTGATGGAGCGAAAGTAATATAGCCATTGCATAATCATGTGTAAGTATGTTTAGGGAGGAATGTGTTTCATTCATCACTGAAAAAATAAAAAATAAAAAAAAATAAATAAATAAAATTGTGAAGGCGCTGACATTGTCATCTGATGCTTCAGCTCAACAATTGTTTTCATATAAGACCTTAATTTTCTTTTTGTAGATTTATTGGTGAGAATGACGGAGACTCAGTTGAGAGCTCAGCACACAATAAAATCCCATGGAACCAAGGTTCTAACAGTGCATAAGCATGACTGGCTCATTCTTCTGCTTCTCGTGCTGATTGATTTCGGTTTAAATATGATTGAACCTTTTCATCGCTTTGTGGGAGAGGAGATGATGACAGACCTGAAGTACCCATTCAAAGAGGATACTGTACCTTTTTGGGCTGTTCCCGTATGGTCTACTTTATTGTGATTAGTCATATTGACTTTTATTGCACTCTGTTGCTAAAAAATTGTTAATTTTCAATGTTTTAATTTGTCTTTTTAAAGTAACAGATCTATGCAGTATTGCTGCCTTGTGTAATATTCATGGTGTATTATCTTCACAGAAGGGATATTTATGATCTGCACCATGCTATACTGGGTAATTCTTTTGTGTGTGTGTGTGTGTGTTTTTTTTTTTTTACTAGTGTGGCTGTTCAACTGTCATGGTTTTATACTGACGTGTGTTCTTGTGCAAGCACAGGCCTTCTATTTTCTGTTCTAGTCACTGGAGTTATAACAGATTCAATCAAAGATGCTGTTGGGCGACCAAGACCAAACTTCTTTTGGCGATGTTTCCCCGATGGAAAAGGGGTGTGTTCTTGTTCTCACATGTCATCAATAATCTGTTCAATCTAGTCCTACATCAATTAATTTTAGTAAGCTAATGACTCATGCTTACACCAGTTTCTTGCTTGCCTAAAGTGAGGTATTATTTTACATTTTCAGGTGTTTGATCCCATTACGAAGAATGTTATGTGCCATGGATTGAAAAAGATTATAAAGGAAGGGCACAAAAGTTTCCCAAGTGGGCATACTTCATGTAAGTCAAACATAGCATCTGGTGATTATGTTCTATTGAACGACAACTCTCGATGGTTAATTAAGCATGTCAACTAAAGACAAAGGTGTTGTTGAATATGAGTTTCATCCATTTATGCCAGTTCCTTGTACATTATTTTGAGGACTAGGTTTCTTCACAACTGTTCAGTACAGCAAAATTCTATATGTTTTCAATGTATTTGGTCCCCCAAAGGCATGTCAAAATATTCTTACTAGAAATGCCAACTATCATTAATATTTCCTAAGATTCTGTAATTATTTTCAGAGAGGTTAATTACAATTGATAGGAAATTAGTATGTGTAGCTCATGTTTCAGCTGCAGTTGGGATCCTTAAACATAAATGGGCTTAACAGGGTTTTGGTTTTCAACATGCAGGGTCCTTCGCAGGTCTTGGTTTCCTTGCATGGTATTTATCCGGGAAAATTAAGGTGTTTGATCGTAGGGGCCACATTGCAAAACTTTGTATTGTTCTGGTTCCTTATCTTTTCGCTGCACTTATAGGGGTTTCTCGAGTGGATGACTATTGGCATCATTGGACCGACGTATTTGCTGGAGGCCTTTTAGGTTTGTTCATCTGACATGAATGAAAGATGATTTCTTTGTAGTCTAATTCATTTGCCCATGAATGAAAAAAAAATAAAAAATAGACATGCTTCTGATGTATATATAACGTTTATTTGATACAGGAACAATAGTTTCTTCATTATGCTACTTGCAGTTCTTTCCGTTCCCACATGATATGAATGGTATGTTTGTACATATATAATTTTAACTAGTTTAAGTTACTTTCTGTAAGACTGTAACAGTAAAATAATTGCCCAAGTGGCGCTGAACTTCTTAAATTGTGGTCCGATTTAAGTTATATTGTCACCTATCTAAATTGCTTAAAGCTAAAAATTTCAAGGCTAATAACTGCTCTAACAATCTTCAGAATATAAACTTTCAAGTGGTGGCAATTTCTTCTTTTAAATTATTTAGTTGATTTTTCTGATAAGTTTTACATTTTCAGTACCAACGTAAGCAAGATACAAAAATTATTGATTTTTTTAGTTACATTCTCATATTTTGGTTTGTTTTTTTTTTAATATTTTGTCTTTTTTTTTTTTTTTTTTTTAACTTCTTTTATCATTTACATCTTTAAATGATTTAAGAGCCAAACCTACAGTTAAATACATTATTAGTTAGGGTGAGTTTAATATGGTTTGAGCATTTGATTTTGAGGTATTATGAAGCTTGTTAAGATGGAAATTTTCTTCCTAGTCTTAGAGGGAAGCAAACCGTTGTATTGATTGTAGTTGTAACATTCAAGTACCATAGACTGAAGAAGCTGCATGTTCATTGTGAGAGATGAAAATTTTGGAAGCATCAATCACTTGGTAAAATCATGGGAAGTAACAAAAAAAATTCCAAGTGTTTAAATAAGAAAAAAATCATAGAAATAAATGAACAAGCTGCACGTTCATTGTGAGAGTTGAAAATTTTGGAAGCATCAATCACTTGGTAAAATCATGGGAAATAAGAAAAATATTTCAAGTGTTTAAATAAGAAAAAATCATAGAAAATGAAAATGGTTCTGATGGGGTAGGGACCGAAACCCCTAGGCTTTGATAGAGAGTATGTGCAAGGTCCATGTCTAAACCTAGAGGGTGGTTAACAGGCCTTGATGGCTGTCTTAACTAATTTTAACTACTTCTAAAATTTCAACTAAATTACCAATAAATGAAGCAGAAGTTAAACTAACACAATATATAAAAAATCAACAAATTCATCATGCCGATATCATCAAACAGCCAATAATAAGCAATATAAACTAAAGTAATTAATGGGAAGCACATTGGACATGAGATCTTTTACATGGAAACCCCCAAAGGGAAAAACCAGTGACTACAGGACCAAGTCAAGTCAGATCAAATCCACTATATGAAAGATAAATTGCACTAGGTTAACAATTCAAGTATTCCAGAACTCCTAGTTACCTCTTAACAGAAACTGATCCACCACAATCGCAATAGCTCTTTAATCTCCACACCAGTCATCTAGTCAATCTCGATTGATTGTGTAGTTAGTGTTGAGCTTCAATTTAGCTCAACACCAGTAAGATGTTGACACTCGTATATCACTCACCAATTTTAACGAAGAATGATGAATGAGAATAATCTCTATATGCACTTAAAACCCACAATGATGCTCTATGAATCTCTCTCTTATGTCTCTTAGTTTTATGAGATAGTCAACCATTTATATGTAAAATAGAGTAGTAGAAAGATTAGGACAATAAATTTTTAGCAGTACTTCAACTTAACAGGTAATTGAGCAGATATATTATACAATTATCTCTGCAATGTAATGCAGCGAAAATTCACTAGTTTTGTGAAACTAGTTACTAGAAAACACCATAGGAGTTGCTATTTGAGAGAATGACTTTGGCTGCTTGTACGTTCCCTCTCTATGAACTCACCTTTATTTATTTGATTAATTTCAGTGATGTATATATGTTTATTTGTTTCTCTCTCTGTAAAGCAGGGTGGGCACCTCATGCTTACTTCAGAATGTTAGCAGAAAATGTTGTTCAGCCCTCAACAGCAGAGATGGAAACTGTGTATGGGCGACATGACTATGTCAAAGAAGCTGGACAGTCCAGTTCACAAGATTTAACCCCCGATCTGGAAGCAATGGGAACTCTCAAGAACCACTGATTTTGCAGTTATGTCTTAAAACCGAAAAATGTTTGTGGTTTATGATTGGGTTCTTTACATGGTCAAACTTGAATCTTCCTTACATCAGTATTTTGCACGATTTTGGATGGTACCAAGAAGATCAAAAGCATTAGTAGGGTTGATTGTATATAATTCAATAGAACCCCTTGAGCTAAACTGGTTACAAATTGAAGTTGTATGGTAGTGTTATTTTCTTGGTTGAGTCGATCTGCTTTGGTTATTTTATCCTTGTTAGTCTGGATATCGTTTTAATGCTTTAGACCCTTGATTAAATTCAGCCCTGAGGTAGTTAGGTTGTACATCTACAATGGATGTCTAACCTTAAAGCTACATCCATATATAATAACAAGTTTTTCAGAATAGGTTGCCAAAGAATGGTACTTTTTATTTTCACTCAGAAGCATTCTGCACTATCCAGTTTGTATTTATCTTCTTTGATGCAGTAGGAGTAGGCATATTAACTGATCTAACTGAAAATACAAGTCATCAGTATTAGGATCTTGAGCAGCTGCTAAAACATAAAATTGTGTTAAGTTATTTCGAAAAGTATGATTGGCAAGATGCCATATCAATAAAAATGTTGACATGGTAGACAAAATAGCATTTTCAAGTTTTTAAGGGAATTCTCAGGTTTTAGGAAATTATTTAGCATGACATCACAAGTGTCAGATTTATTATAGTGGAGGTCAGTGTTACTCAGACCTAAACTAGAGGAGAGATCGATGTTATATTTGAAACTAGAGGGGAGTTTCCTGTTATTTAGGAAATCTACAGTATCATTATCCCAAAAGAAAAAAAATAGAGAGTAGCACCCAAATTAGACAAACATGATTTCCTCTGATATGATTGAGAGAGGTTTAAAACACAAGAAGAGTTAAATTTAATTCCCCTCATCTGCGAAAGTGGAAATGTGAAAGCTCAATTTTGTATGAATACTGCAGAACATAGCACAACCAAACAGACAAGTAAGACTGACTAGACTTATTTCCTTCTACTAGGTTGTGTTACCAATATTGTTGTCTATGTGGTCTGAGTTTCAAGTAGATATTTGTATGATCTGGTGATAAATTTTTGAAGCAACAGTTCCTGGTCATCTATCTCCAGAAGTGCACAATCAGACATCAACATTCAACAAGGTTGTTCTTGCAGCCTGTGTTTATGCCACATAGAGTGAAAGAAATAGTATAATTGAAGAAGAATCTATCCGTCAAATTGAAGAATTGCCTCTCTGCAAAGCTCATTGTTGCTTCATGGAAGCTTCCAAGTTCATGAATAAGGACTTAAGTTGCTTCCTCTCACATCCCAGATTGATGACTGCCTGGCTTGGCTAGGCTTTTGTTTTTCAGTTTCTGATTGCTGGCTCTTTGCTTTAGTATTCTGCTTTGGCTGCCTGATTTGCTGACTCTCTATTCTATTATAGGCTATTGATTGTTTCAGTTTCTTGTGGTGGGTGAGGTTAGTCCCTTTCTTTTCAGTTGTTTCTGGTTTTATTTGGCTTTTTCTGCCTCTCTTGCCCTTGTTTTTGTTGGGCTCAAGGCTTCTATGGGTTTTCCCCATCCTCAAGTACATTGTCTCTTAATATATTTACCACTTTACCTAAAACAAGTGAAGCAACAGCTCCTTCTAAAGCACTGTATAGCCCTTGTTTAAGTTGGTGTGAAGATTGACTAATAAAAACTTAATTCTCTTAAACATACTCTTCAAGCCATCTCACAGCCTTTACCCAACACTAAGTTGGCACAAATTGGTATGGTTCAGTAATGCTATACCTAAACACTGTTTTTGTCTATTGCTGGCTATACAAGAAAAGCTCCTTAAAGATAAGCAAGCCCTCTTAATACACAATTCAACCAAAATGTGTGCATCTTAAGCCTTTGTGTGACGGAGTCTCATGAACACATTTTCCATCAGTGCAAATACTCAAAAATGGTGTGGAATGGTGTGCAAAACAAATGTGGATTCTATACGAACCCTAATTCAAGGGAAGATTTCCTGATTTGGGCGTCTTCCAATTGGAAAATCAAGCAAAACACTAACCTGCAAGCTTACATTGGCAAGCTATGCTTATCACATCTGGATAAAAAGGAATAAGAAAATGTTTAAAAACAAATCCATCCCTCTCTCCAAAACTTGAATACTGTAATTGATACGGCGTGCTTTCCATTGTTTTCTATCAAGCAACGTAAATGCCCATATGCAGAGACCATCGCCAAGGAGTGGAATCTCCCAAGTTCCTTCTATGATATGCCTCACACTAAACCCTTTCTTCACCTTCTCTTGAGCACCATGATCTTTGCCCTGCACCTTCCTGCACTCTGTGTTTGTTGATAGTTCCCGTCTTGGCCTATGATAGTTGGTAGTGAATTGGTTGATTGGGCCATTGGGTTTGTTTGAAATGGACTGATTGCTTTTCTTGTTGTATGATTTATTTTTCTGTTTTTAGGACATAAGTCAAGGGCGGCCCTCCTTTGACTTCACGGGTTCAACAGTCTTTGTTTGGGTGGTCTTTGTTTTCCTGTTTGTGCTGGTGATCATGTTAGGTCCATGAGAACAACAACAGCAACAAAATGCAGTTGGTTCAACAGTCTTTGTTTGGGTGGTCTTTGTTTTCCTGTTTGTGATGGTCCTGAGCCTGATCTTTTGCTGCATTTGGGCTTCTCTGGAGCTTGCCCCACTTCATCGTTTGGTTTTATATAACATATTGATTTACCGGGGAAAAAAATACAATAATATTAATAATTAGCTTTCCAAAAAAAAAAAAACTAATAATTGATGTCAAACTTTAATTACTTCCCTTAAATGTAAGTTGCACAGAAGTGACAGAACTACGAAACCTAGGACTGCATTGAAATTCAGGTACAACAATCATATATGAAAATAATTCAATATTCACCAAAAATATCCATTTGCACCTTCCTGCACTCTGTGTTTGTTGATAGTTCCCGTCTTGGGCTATGATGGTTGGTAGTTAATTGGTTGATTGGGCCATTGGGTTTGTTTGAAATGGACTGATTGCTTATCTTGTTGTATGATTTGTTTTTCTGTTTTTTGGACACAAGTCAAGGGCGACCCGACCCTCCTTTGCCTTCACGGGCTTTATTGATGATCTTGTTAGGGCCATGAGAACAACAACAGCAACAAAATGTAGTTGGTTCAACAGTCTTTGTTTGGGTGGTCTTTGTTTTTCTGTTTGTGCTGGTCCTGAGCCTGATCTTTAGTTGCATTTGGGCTTCTCTGGAGCTTGCCCCACTTCTTGTACAGATCGTTTGGTTTTATATAACATGTTGATTTACCGGGAAAAAAAATACAATAACATTAATAATTACCTTTCCAAAAAAAAGACTAATTATTAATGTCAAACTTTAATTACTTCACTTAAATGTAAGTTGCACAGAAGTGACAGAACTAAGAAACCCTAGAACTGCATTGAAATTCAGGTACAACAATCATATATGAAAATAATTCAATATTCACCAAAAATATCCATTTGCAAGGAATCAGGGGTATGGTATGGAAAGTGAATGGAAGCAAAATATAGGGAAACCTGTGTTCATTTCTAGGAAAGTTTAAAATATTTATAATATTAATCCTTTCAATCCAAATTTTTCCTTTTGGCAATTCTTTCTCAACCTACTCGGATATTAATTTCCAAACACCTCTTAGCATGTCAACGAAAAGTTCTTTGAATTTTTTTAGGTTCTTAGTATGTTTAAATAATTTTCCATATGCATACATCGTTGTGCAAAATGTCAACTACTATTGATTCTGTTACTCTTGTTGTTTCCAATTTGAATCGCTGCTAAGTGCTAACACGGTTTCTTTTAAGAGGTATTCAACGAATTTTATTTTATTATTATTATTATTTTTTTTTTTAAGGGCTAGCAGAAGGCTCGTAATTTACCAAACGAAATTACTTGGGAAACAAAAACAAAATTTAAAGAAATCATGAGGCTACATTCACAAATAAGAAATATACGTAGAAATATTACAATAGTAAATAATTTCCAATCCTATCATGTACGTACACAAACTCATTCGACGACACTCCTCCAATAATAAATAATTTCCAACACTATCATGTATGTACACAAACTCACTCGACGACACTCCTTCGCACTCACTGCGGTGTTCAATCGACCAAAACCATAACTCACCTCTACTTATCAAGATACTCCATCATGCGGCTGCATCTCTCCTTCTCATAACTCTCAACCTTCAACCACGTATCTCTTTATAGAGCCCAAGCATATCATTTCTTGTTGGATAAGGATTATAATTTTTCATAGCCCACACTCTCTCTAAACAGTAATTACCTAATTCAATATAATTCTAAAATAGAAATAGCATTGATCTGGACAATTCTCTGTAACTTCGATCTTGACAATCCTCCTACAAAACACTGATTGTCACTATCATATACTACTTGATTTGTCAAACCTTCAAGGCTCCACCTTGACAACTCGAACTATATGTCATGTAACCCATCAAGATTTTCTAATCATCGTGACGATTGGCTCTACCTACAACTGAACTTCTTGTTATTTGTTGAGATTCCATTTTTTTTTTTTCTTTTTTTTCTTTTTTTTTTCAAAGGCTATCCCAAGACTTAAACATGGCTCCTATTCTTCTTGGGAAAGAAAAACGTAACATAAATAAATCATGACAATTTTGCATGGTTGACCCATGAGAAGAAATTCACTATGTAGAGATATTACTAGAGAATTTTTTAACACAAGACTGTGTACACAAACTTTTACCTCAAGAGTTTTTTCTCCTGTACCACTCCACGACACTCCTCACGCCATAAGTGTTGACTCCATCAAACTCGTAACTCACCTCTGCCTAACAACATACTCATCTCACAAGTATGGCTATATCTCTCCTTCTCATAACTCTCAACCTTCAACTACGTATCTGATTATTGAGACCAAACATACCATTCTTCATTGGACCAGGATAACAATTCTACATAGCGCGCCCACAACCTATCTAACAAGTAATTACTTAATACAATATAACTCTAAAATAGAAATGTAATAACAATTGGAATTTGAGAGACAATCCTAACACAATATTCTCATCTGAATCTGTTTGCGTCAAAATTCGAGTAGTGGACAAAGGTTAGTAGTGAATCTGTTTGCTGCATGTCCATTAACCATCTTTAGTGCCATTAATGCACTATGCAAGCTATCTCCTCCTCTCTTGTTTCATCTGCCTAAGAAGTCCCATCCAACTAGTTTTGTACTAGTTTCACACTGATTCACCATATACTATTTGTTTCAATAAGTGAGGGGGCTTCTCAATTGTGCAATACGAAGGCATGCTAAGACTTTCCAATGAAATTAAACTTGCTAATTATTTATATAAACATAACCTTCAAAAGACATCATTCTAATTAAATGAGTACATGCACGGAGGTAAAGGCAACCATCTATGAGTTTGAACGAGAAAGACATGAAAGCCTAAAGCCAATCCATGCATACTTTCACCTGTTTTGGTTAATCCAATTTTCTCAAATTAATGTTCCCATCCCATATTGATGGATTCATATATATCTCGAACTTCTATGCATATATAAAAACAATTAACCACATTCAATTTTGCATGATAAGCAAAGAAACTTACCTTCATAAACTAGATATTTGTTATTAACAGTTGATACTCAAAAGCACTGTTTATCAGGGTTCAGTACTAGGCTCAAAATATATATATTGAGTCACTAATACACAGTTTGACTATTTATAGTTGCGGAGTTAGAAGTTCTACTCTCAGTACACACAGAATGACATGGTGCAATTACAAAATTTGAGGTCCTTCACCTCCACATGTCTTCTTGATGTCTACGTTGAGTGCCTCATATGCTGTCATATACAAAAAACACAGAAAACTACATCATTATACTCATCAAATTAAAGCTCTTAATAAGTAAATCTAAAAGAGGGTAATACATTCATAAAAGTTGCTTGGGGGAAGGGTTAACCTGCTCAGTAGAATTGGTTGAAATCAAAGGTGTACTGTTGTGAACTTTGGTTATAATCTTCCACTAGGTGGGAGAAATTCTGGGGAACATTCATTTCCGGAAGAAAATCAAAGAAGTCATCTGAGAACTGGTTCTGGTTTGGTGCAGTAGTATGAGAACCTGGCCCAAGTGTCGCATTGTTGGCTTCTGAGAAAATTGGTTCAGGATTTTGTTGAGAAGTCATGTTTGACAGGAAAGCCAGTTTCGCGTGCCCATTCTCACTTGATATTTCATTTACGTCATCAAGACTAGCAGGAACCTCAAGTGCATTTTGTGTGTAATCCGTGGTGGGAAGATGACCAGCTAGTCTCCCAAATTCTCCTTCTTGTTCCATACTTTGCATTCCAGAATTAGGTGAGACCATATTCCTTCCGAAGCATTGAGGTACCACTTCAGTTTGTGGATTGATTAGTTGCGTTGGATCCTCCTCATTCATGGTTCCAGAGAAGTTGTTGCACAATGGAGAGTACATTTCTGAACCAGTATAGTTTTCACTGCTTTCTTGGAGATGAGACTGATCAGAACTGGAAGAGCATTTTATTACCCGAGGCATTGAACCAAACCTCCTTGGAGCTAGTTTGGATTGTCGATCATTATCCAAATCATTCGAAGATGAAGCTGGTTTTCGTGCCTCTGGGGCACGCCAATTGTCATTACGGCATTTCTGGAGAAGAACAATTTATGAGTAAGGGAAAATGTTGATCGACCACAAAACACATGAATTTAGTCATACGAATTTAATAAAATTTTCACTCAAGTCCTATGTGCCTTGGAGTTAATCAGCATTTTATGTTATTAATTACCATCTATCATTCTATTGTAAAGAAGCACATTGTATATATGTCAATCTTAGCGACTTTTTTAAAATTTAAAGAAGTGTGTAGGTTTAATCATCTGATGCTGTAATTGAAACCAGCTGAAAGTAGTGAACCAAGGGTTTGAAAAATCTTTTAGAGCATAGCATAAATTGTATATGATTTTGAAGTATCTATGCTAATGTAAATTATACAACAACAGCAACATCATTTCTTACTAAAAAATATCAACAACAGTAGTACAGAAGAGTAGGTTATAAATTAAATCTACACAAGGCTAGACACCCTCCAAATTGTACTCTCAAAATTGATATTAAGAAAGCTTTTGACAATTTCCACTGGCAATTCACTATTGACCTCCTCACTCTCTTTGGCTTCCCACAACAATTTGTTGGTTGGATCTCTCAATGTATCACCACTGCATCTTACTCCATTTCCCTCAATGGAGAGCTCTTTGGATTATTTAAGGGGAAGAGAGGAGTTAGGCAAGGAGATCCCATCTCTCCCTTGCTTTTTGTTTTGGCAATGGAGGTGCTCTCACAGTCATTTACCTACCACATCAGTCTTAACCCTGGCTTTAAATACCATTGGAGGTGTAGCAGGATGGCCATCACCCACCTCACATTTGCAGATGATATCATGGTCTTTTCACATGCCAATATTGCCTTAATCCAGATCCTACTAAATGCCCTTAATAATTTCTTATCATGTTCTGGCTTGGAGATCAATAGAACAAAGAGCTTAGCTTTCTTTGCTGGAGTTGATTCTACTACTAAGAATGTCATTTTACAGCTCCTGCAAATTGAAGCTGGTTCACTACCCATCACTTACCTTGGTGTTCCATTATCCTCCTCTTCCATTGTATCCAGAGATTGTCAATCCTTGGTTGAAAGGATAACTGCTAGAATTAGGAATTGGACCTCCAGAGTCCTCTCCTATGCAGGTAGGGCTGTATTAATCAAGTCCATCCTTTGTTCCATACAAGCTTACTGGTCTCAATCCTTTATTCTGCCAAATAAGGTTTTTGAATAAATTAATCAAATTATGAGGAGCTTTTATTGGTCTGGAGTGGAATTAAAGAAGAGTGGTGCGAAGGTGGCTTGGTTTGCTATTTGCAGACCTAAACTCAATGGGGGCCTAGGGTTTCCTGACTTGGAGTTGTCAAACATTCTTGGTAATCTTAGACACATTTGGAGGCTATGCACTATGAAGGACAGTCTGTGGGTTGCTTGGACCTTTTCCTACCTCATTAAGGCGAAGAGAATTTGGACCATCAAACCAACTGCACTGAGTTCTGGATTCTGGAGAAGATTATTGAAGCTTAGGGGGCTGGCAAGAGGGCTTATTAGACATAGAGTTGTATCTCAATTGGCTCTCTCAGAAATGGGAATTCTTTAACTGGACACTTATGCCACAGTTGATAGCCTAATTTCTAATTTCCAATGGGTTATTCCACCTGTAATTCATTTTTCTCAGTTCTTTCAATCCCATGAATTTTTATCCCAATTACATAGTATTTCACCTCCCTCTAGCTCACAGGACTCACATGAATGGCTGCCTAGTCCCTCACTGAATTTCTCATTAACACCCACAATGTCATTCTTTTCTCCCCTTTCATTTATCTTCCCTTGGCATCATCTCATTTGGTTCAAGCATCACATTCCTAAGCATAGTTCTATCACTTGGTTAGCACTTAGAAAAAGATTCTACACACTTAATTGACTCAAAACCTGTGCTGAATAAACACTGCACAAATGCTTGTTATCTGTGCAATGCTGACTCTGAATCATTGGACCATCTGTTCTTTAATTGCATATATAGCTAGCTCTCATATTTGGAGAATCATTCAGAGGGTCTCAGGTTTCACTTTTTAACCCAATTCTTGGACTGATCTGGTTGCTTGGTGCTCCACACACTGGATTACAGAGAAGTTTATTCTACATAAATTGCTTCTATTTGCTACAATCTACTTTCTTTGGATGGAAAGGAACTCAAGAGCTTTTAGGAACATGTCATCTGCTCCCTAACACATCATCTCACTAATCAAATCTTCCATTCGTTCAAGATTAGCTTCTATCACTCTTAGAAATAGCTTACAACTAAGCCATGTACTGTCTTACAATGACTTGCAGTACCTCTTTTACAAGGCCTGCCATCTTTATGGAGGCAAAACATGGCTGGTTCAATAGAGGATGGTGTGTTGGGGTACTACTTTGCAATGGTGTAGGAGTATTGTTTGGGTATTTGGTATGTGATGCTTTGTTGAGGTGCTGCTTTGATTTATGTTGCTGCATCACTACATTCATCCATCAGCTATTGGACTTGGATATGTACCATTTTGGTATACTACTTGGGGTGGGATAATTAAACTATCAATACGAGTCAAATAATCTAAAACGATTAGTTTGATATGCTTTATGCTAGGTATGGATTCGTGTTTTTTTTAACACCCTAAAATTTGTGGTATTCATAAGGTTGTGGTAGATAAAAAATCACTATTTTTCCACTATGGCTTATTAAAGGTGTCGAAAGGGCATAACATGTTCATGAGACATTCAGAAGATTGTTCCTAAGACGAAAGGAGGATTTCGTGCTGGTTTAGGTATTCATTTAAAATGATGCTGCGAGAGGATGGTGGACTGATTAAATCTTCATCAATCTATTCGTAACCATGACACTATTCACGAGGGTGTCATTTGGAGGAGTTGCTCATGTTGTACTTGGAGGAGGAACCAAAACTTCTACACTGTATAAAATGTGGAATTTTTGTTTTTTAGAATCATAATTGGAAACAATTAGCTGTTGCTATGACGTTGATGACTATATGAAGGATGTGAAAAGTTTCATATGCATTTGAAACGAGACAAGGAGTCAAATTGACACTTACTTATATTAGAGAAGTAGGGTGTGTCAAGGACAGGAAGGTGAAACCGAACACCTATATAAGGAAGTGGTGTACAGTGTGTATGAAAAAGTCATAGTGAGTTGACTTTCGATGAATGGAATTTCTGGTTGATTTTATTATCGGTAAGTTTATCGCTAATTGGTAATGCATAGATTCAGCTACAGGGTTAGCTTTTGACGATGCTCCAATTTAACCAATGGGTACAGATGAAAGCTAGTGGTACCAGACCAGTTAGTACTTTCTGTAGACAAATGGGAAGGAGGATGTAAGGACTGAGGTTCATAACTTTTAGTTCTTTATTCATCCTGGTGAAAACAAAATGCTTCACGGTATGAAGCAGATGTTTGGAGGATTGGCAAGTAGAGGGACATAGTGCTTTTGACATCATTTCAAATATACTCGAATTGGACCATTCGAGATTACTAGATCCTTGCAACCATTTTTTATATATACTGCAGTGGAAATGATAGAGCATTTTTATGGGATTAGTTGAGGGATTGCTGACTATTCAAAAGGGTCAGGATTTAGGTTGGGATGTTGGTTAGTTTCTTTATTAAATCAGCTCAATTCTGGTTTATTTCAAACTGGTGGGACATCAGTTCATATGAATAGAGCAGATTACAAGACGACTTAAATGCATCAAAGTGGTGATTCACACTTTGCATTAAGTTCTGTCTGGTGGAAGGGAATAGGGAAGTGGACGCTCTCAACAACCGATAGGATATTCATGTCTTTCGATTCATTGTGGAGTTCACAGTTGAAGTTTTAGACTGTATAATAATGACAATAGTTGTTATCACGAAAATTAATGAAGATAATTGCAAATATTGGGGTTAATCTTCGTCAAGGTGTTACTTTACTCAACTAGAGCTTAAGGTGCTGACGGAGGTTTAGTGGTTTCTGTTGGTGTTGTCAGAATGAATTGCGATTTAAAATTGGCACTTCTTTTCAATGCACTCGGACGATTATAAGGTACATCAGGACATCGAATGTCTAGTCAAGTGAATTGGATGATGTAGGATATGTTTAATTTGTCTATTTGGATTGGCTGGTTTTAAATTCATGATATGCGTTTGATATGCAGCTCGGACTATAGGTGTTTTAGTTCTTCATTAAGTTTAAAATCGATATATGGTTAAATTAAGGCATGATTGATTTGCCAAAGTCTAACTAAATAGACTTAAGGTGGCATGCTTTATTTGCCAAAGACATGGTTGAATTGTCAGCATGGTTGATTTGTCAAGTATAACTAAATATACTTAAGGCGGCATAGTTGATTTGGCACAGACATGGTTGAATTGTCGGCATGGTTGATTTGCCACGGTATAACACAATATACAAAAATGGGGCATGGTTGATTTGCCAAAGTATAAATAACTATACTTAGGGAGGCATGGATTAGTTGCCAAGTTATTAATAAATATATATTCGTACTGGTAGAACTGAGTTCCCACGAGAACAGAAGTGAATTTTAAAAATAGATAATTCAGAGTTTCGTGAATTTCGAGGATGGAATTCCTTCTGTTAAGGGGGAAAAATGTAATACCCCTAGTTTTAAAAGGATATAATTAGAATTTTACTATTTATTTTATTATTTTCATTATTTCTTTTATTATTTTTAGGTGCTTACGTGGCTATGTGTTTTGATGGTTTCCTGTTTTTGAGTGAAATTGAATTATGTGTTGTGTAAATTAATTTGTTTGTTTAACTGGCATTGTCTATTTACTTGAAATTGTAAAATAGGTGACTTGATTAAATAGTTAAATGAATTGTTTCAATTAAGGTGTTTAATTTATTAAGGATGGGATTGGATGGTATGCAGTAAATGGGTATGGTTAATACCCATGGATGTGTATAGAGGTATATAGGGGTATATATGTATATATGGATTAATAATAATTATTAACAATTGAATTATATTTTATTCATTATATAGAGTGGAATATAATTCTAGGGTTTTGGATATGCTCACGGGTATAGCCGACCTAGTATAGCTTTATTTTATTTTTCTTTTCCGTCTCCCGTAAGAATTAAAATCAGGTTTTCTTAAGCCTATATAAATGTTACATTATGTCGGCTTCGGGTTTAGAAGTAACAAACCTTTTTCCACGAACAGTGAAGTTTGAGAGGAAACAGAGAGAGGTTGTATGGAAAACAGAGCAACCTTGGTGAGGGTTTCGACTGTGGATTAGGGGTCGGACCTAGGGGAAGGGAAGGCTAAGCTGTGGGAGGTTGGGTTGACAGTAATCAGACATCGTCGGAAAGCTTAAGAAGACGGCGACATGGTTTTGTTCCAAAACTACAAAGGCAAGTTCTTTTATTTCTCCTTCCCGTTGGCATGTGTTCTGTGCACCTAGATATGCTCTAGGGTTTTAATGGATCAATAACTAAATCATGTATGTTTTTATATGTCAATTTAATCATATGTATGCTCTGAATTAGTTTCGTGATGGTTACAGTAATTGATTTTGTTAGCATGTTTTAATTGGTAAGCGTTAAAGGAGTTTAATGACGCATATTGGTCTGAATAATGAATTTGGATGATACTGGACACACTTAGGACATCCAGGTTCAATATTAAAACAAACAGAAAGGGTTAGAAAGGGCCAAAAATGAAGCAGTAGGTCGTAGAGGTTGTAAAGGTTGAAGCCGGCTCTCAAAGAGGGAGAGAGCCGGCTCCATGGAAGAGAGAGACAGCCGGCTCCATGGAAGAAGGAGCTGGCTCCCCCCAAGAGCAGAGCCGGCTCTAGGGGATGTAGAGCCGGCTCCATGGA
>JAOTQH010283202.1:0-10110 GCA_025631255.1 Cornus kousa
ACTCAAAATTTTCTTTTCCTATCGCCTCCAGAAACAGATTGAGTAGTTCTAATTCCAATCTGGCCCTCAATTCCAGCTCCAATACTGCGTACCAATCATGGCCTCACTAGAATTCTCTTTGTTATTCCATTTTAACATCTTTAATCGTCAGCAATTAGAATCTAACTCTTAAATGCACCCCAATGTTATAAGCAGCAGTACTTTTCCCGAGTGCTATAATCGCTTGGTTATTCCATCTACATGCATGAATTCATTTGAAATGCTTTACAACTTTAGGCTGCCTTCAATCATGAATTCATTTGAAAGCATGTGATAAAACAGTAAGATTATACGTTTACATAATTTCCATTTAAAAGGTCAGGAAAAAAGGTTGGTACCGTCAGATCAAGGCGGTGAACATCAAAGATGTCCTTCAAAGAGTGTGAATTGTATGCTAATATGTAAGATCTATACGCGTCCTTAGCAGACTTGTTCAAATAATAGTTGTTGGCCACCAACTTTTCCTGCATCAATCAAAATTGTCCATTTTTAAGTCCCAAGCACTAAGACATCACCAGAGAAAATAAAGTGAAATATGCCGAAGAAGGCATTACCAGGTAAGACTTCACTTTTTCCAGCTTATCTTCCAGCTTATTTTCATTGCATTTGTACTCCTTCACAGGCACTTTTGCAGCCTGATATAAACAATAAAATAATATTTCAAATAAGAATGCTAGTCAAACCTCAGTTACAATTAAACCAAGCAGAAAGATTGCTTTTTGTTTATTATCTTTTATCCACAGATCATAACAGCAGTTGCTTTCGAATTTTCCAGCACACCCTCCTTGATGGATTATTGTTTAAAAATGCAATTAAGGAAAACTTATATCCTTTCAGTGTTTTAGTAAAGAGGAGAATTCCTCACCATCACAGATTTAGGGGGTTACCATCCCAGCCTTCATTTGGCTTCTTTTCTGTTTGGTCATTTAATTTTTTCACAAAATTGCATTTCCTCACATGGTAAAGTATACAGACCTTAAGATAACTAACAAACTTCATTTCTTCTCGAATCAAGAAAAGCAAAGCATTTCCTTTGGCACCTTCACCACGGGCAGTTCGTCCAACTCTGTGAATATATTCCTAAAAGTAGTTACCCAAAGGCACATGTTTCAACAAGGAAGCATGAGAATGGGGACCTTAACAATATAAATATCAGTATTGACGTAGAAAGAAACTGATCACCTTGGGTTCATGTGGGGGATCATATTGCACGATCCAGTCCTGCAAGCAAAGAAAAAAGAAAAAATGAATAATTCAGTCTTCATAATTTGTCTATTTCTTCTATAGATGAGAATAATTGTTCTGACTATGGCAACCTTTCGCAATTTTCAAATAATTTTGCCCAAAAATATATTATATAAGCAAATGGCAATGGATTCATAAGCTTATAATGATCTATATTAAACAAAAAAAAAAAAAGAAAAAAAAAATTAAAAGAATATAACAATCACTAGCAGTGGTCAACACTATGGCTGCAATAATCCCTTTCCGATGTAAAAGCAGATTACCGCAATTCTTTCTTTAATTTTTAAGAGGGGGAGAGAATTTTATTGGACATTATGAAATCCAAGGCCAACAATCACGAAATAATAATGACGATGAAGACAACAACAGAAAATTTTAAAAAAAGGTAAAATGAGAAAAACACCCCCTAACATTTACATTTTGGGCAAATAACACCCCTATTGTTTATTTTGCGAATACAAGTTCATTAAGTTTGAAAAAATATAGCAAAGAAGGGCTTTAAGTCACTGTTCTATTAAAAATCAAGTCATGTGCATTGCAGAAGTCATTTTTACGATACAAAATTCCGAAAATACCCTTATCTCTTCCAATAATGCCGTTACATATTTTATATAAATGTTAATTTAATCTTGATCTCTCTCCCTGTACAACACATGCATACATACATACATACATACATATAGATTTACAGTACAATTTTAATATCACAGACTTGGTCAAGAGCCAAGCCAAACAACATTCAACCTTCAATTCAAGCATTGAACCATAACATGGTTAGGTTAGTGAGTTAAAAAAAGAGTTTGGAGTTAACCGAATGTCATAATCAACCACACCATATAATTGTAATTACCTTTGTGACCGTAATAACCCAATCAAAGCTTGCAACCATATGACACCATAAAAGGCTAGCAGTATCTTAGCAAACACACCATGGCAACGGAGCTTGCCGTCGGGATAATGGGGGAGGATTAATTTTTCCGCCGTACCAAGAATTTGATGGTGGAGGTGGTATTGGGTTTGAGGGTGTTGAGAGAGGTGTAACCATATTGATTTGGGTGTTGAAGAGAAATTAGGTTTAGTTTTCAAAAAGAGAATGGTGGTGGCCATGGTGGGAAGAGGTGAGAGGAACAGCGACCTTGGGTTGCAAGGTGAAGGAGTTAGGTCCCTTGGGTCGCCGTCCATGATGCTCACCAGGTCGCGCTCTGCCAACCTGATTGATTGGCAGAAGAAGAGGTCACTTCCGGTGGCGACTGGCTTCATCACCGACAGTATGCTTGTTGCCGGTGATGATGAAGAAGAAACAAACAAAAAGAAACAAAGAAAAGAGGAGATTTTTTTATTGGGATACATTTTAGTCATTCACCTTTCATTAGTTTTTTACTTATTTTTTATTCAGGGACATTTTAGTCTTTTCAACATTTAGGTCCTTATTTGCTCCAAAATTAAATGTTAGGAAGTTTTAAGATCGTATAGGAGTTATACACTCTATATGCATATCATAGGGGTGTTTTTCGATCGCGACCCTATAGAAAATGAATAACATATATATACTAGCATACCACCGCAGGAATATCAAGACCGCGAGCAGCCACATCGGTACATAACAAGATGCCCTTCTCCGCTTTGCAAAAATCAAAAAAAGTAGAGGTCCTTTTCTGCTGCTTTTGCTTTCCATGAATATCATAGCAATTCACTTGTATGTATCTGAGAAGTTCCGAATGGTATTTGACTGAGTTGCATGAAGAAAAGAAAACCATCACTTTTTTTGAGAGGTTCCTTTTCAAGAATAAATACAGAAGAACAAATCTTTGGGCACTGAGCACTTCACAATAGCCTTGCAGCAGACCTTCATTAGTGACCTACAATGCCCAATTCCTCGTCAGTTTCTAGAAGTGGAGATTAGAGAATATCATAATAAATAAACAAAATTCATACTATTAACTTACCTTTGTCCTCCCATCATCCACATTAATGTAGACAGGACGTTCCCGAAATGATAACCGTGCAAGATCCTCAACCTGAAAATGTTCCTTTTCAGTCATTCATGAAACATTAAGAACTAAAAAGTTTTTTTGACACCAATTTCAATACCATTCAGAGTTAAAAATAGAGAAAAATGAAACTTTGTTCACCATCCGACTATCCAAGTTCATATAAAGCTAAAAAAAATGATTAAAATACTAAACATTGACAACAAATGTTGATGCCTGGAACCTTGGCAAAGGAATGAATGATCAATTTGACATTTGAATATGTGTACCTTCTTAGTTTGGGTAGCTGAGAAGAGAGCTGTCTGCCTCATCTGGACATCAAGTAGCATCTAAATTAGTTCAATTTTCAAAACAATGCACGATTATGTGATTTTTACTGTTATATTAGCATGTCATTCCAACTACTAATAGTGATAGAATTTATGCACCTCATCACACTATCCAATCAATACAATATAAATTGACCCTATAATTCAGAGAATGGAAGACTACCAGAAAATAGATCATAAGACATACCAAGTAACTTGAAAAATAAAGAAAAAAACCAACATATTAAGAACCAATATCTTATACATTGCCTAGACCATTGATTTGGTCCTTTTGCGGAACAATATCAGTCAACAGACAGTAAATAATATAGCTCAAGGGCACTACTCCTATTACCTTTATAAGGGGAAAAGTTCAATCTTTTATCTCCTCGATCCAAGTCATATTTGACAAATTCCAGTAATTTCAAGTCCTTAAGAAACTTGAAGAAATAAAAATTAGGGTGCATTTGGAATTGCTATTACTTTGTGCTTTCATTACCAAAAGCCAAATACCACCAGAGAAGAAGAAGAAAGAAAGGAAAAAAAAAAAGGCATGTAAATTTCGTTTTCAGAAGTTGGAAACAAGCCATCAAAAGAGAGGCCCAAACTGAAAGCAAAAGAGTGATGCTTCCTTGTGTCATGCCAGCAAATAGAAAAACACTTCCTAAAAATGGAAGACTTCCACTGATACGTTAGTCAACAGAACACCTGGTGTTGGAATCGCGGGAGGTCAAAAGACTCTCCCATATGCACTCAAAATCACACACCATAAATCTTTTCTCGCTACAATCATTCATTCCCGTTACAAAAAATGAGTTATCTTCAATACCAAGAAACAAGAAGCCTCACTTAGATCCTCAGTATGGAACACCGCTGCATTCACAATGGCAAATCTGAAGAATTGGCCACAATCAGCGCTCCTTGATCTCCTGTGGAACCCATCTGCGTAGAACTATATGAACCTCTTGATTCTGTTTCAAGTAAAGATAACAAAGTCCTTTTCTTTTCTTTTCGTTTCTTTTCTTTTTTCCATTCACCCTTTCAGTGAAATCTGTAGTAACAATGAAGCCACTCACCCTAACAGAGCAATGGGAAACTCGCAATTGAAGCCAACAAAGCCCTTAAACAGTCAATGAGTTTTTATAAATCGGTTAAAAAAAATAAAAGTCAAGAAGCTGTCCATGATGAAAAGTTCAATTTTTAGTCCAAAATTGCTGAAAACATAAGTGTGAGTTTCCCCATAGTTGAAGCAATTGACCATGTTACGAGGCTAGCGGTGAAGTCAATCCCTAAGTTCTTCTTCCCTTGATCTCAATCTTTGTTAATTTAGTTTAATTTCATTTTTATTGCAATCTAGAAGTAGAAAACAATAAAATCATCTTTCTCTTGAATTGAATTAGGATTAATTTTATACTTGACAAACTACCACAGTCCTTGAGGTTCAACACCCTCAACATATCCCTATCCTACAAGGATTCGTTCTATTGCAAGTGGTTTTTATCATTGATATAACACACATCACTTTCTTGTTTTTTCATTCTAAATTTCATGCAACATCCCTAGAATACCAAAAATTATTTTCTGCTTTTATAAAACGAGAATAAAACATTAGCATGCTTCTTATTTCTAGAAAACTAAAATAGAAAGCACATAGTAAAGACGATCACACCCTTAGTTTACCAGCACTGCTAGTACTCATCCCAAAAATTGTCCCCTCAATAAAATCAAATATCCTTTGCTTTGAGAAGATACCGATAGAAAGCAGACACCATTGTTAACAAACTGGGCAAGACCGGCTAATTAGACTGGAAAAACATGACCCAGTCAGCCTATAAGTCCTATTCACATATTAGACTGCCATCTAGACTTAATATCGGAAAAGACTCTTTGATATGATGATTGAAGAGCTTGCACCTAAAAAAATTAGATAAAAAGGCCATTACAAAAAGTTTATGTCCCACCTACTATGAACCATTATATAGCTGTACTGCTGTAGTAAAACAGCCAATATGCTGCATTTTGAGTTGTTTATCATATGTAACTTCCTATATTCCAAATATATGCAAAGCGGGCCTGAACCGCTGTTGAGTCAGTGGAACCGTGTTACAGGCACCAAAATAGGTTGGTCATCGGTCCAGTTATAATAACTACAATGGACAATACTAATTAACAGGAAATCATGACAAAACAATCGCATATCATGTAAACCCTGCTTTATAACAGCTTCATGTTGCAGTAGTTTTTTTTGATAAGTAAAAATATATTAGAAAAACGTTCAAAAGGGGAACGTGTCCCTAATACACCCCTTTAAATAAATACAACTTCGTGTTGCAGTAGTTCATAATATGAATGAATATAAGGTGATCTACCTTAGGCAGAATCTTAATAATTTGCTTCATTTCTTCTTCAAAGTTCGCTTCCAATATGCTGTCAGCTTCGTCAATAATAAGGAGCTGCAAGTCGAAGGAAAATTTAAAGAACCAGATGCATCAATATAATAAGATGTCAGGTATGCTAACTTTAGTTTCAGAGGTGCAGCCGTACAATCTTTCAAATATCTTCAACTAACATAAAAAACTTTAAACACTGAATGAAAAAACAAACAAACAAACAAAAAGGAACTATTAGACAGTCGAGAATTTCATTTCTCGCCAAGGGGTAGCAGGCATGATTGTGTCAACTATGTAGAAAAAACTGTTCCAAATGGCTATAGAAAGGTTTCAAATCCTTCCACGCTCAATTTCTAGACACAAACTATTTTGCTCAAAGTTATATAGTATAGAAAAGGCAATTGCCCAGAGTTTTTCCTGCCAAAATATGGTGCTGAGAGGGATAGATAGTAATATACACCTAACTCTCAGGCATTATTTGCAAAACTCCAAACCAGATTCTCACGCTTGACATTCCAAATTTCTACATGCGCCAAGCAGCTGTCCCTAGTATTAAGATTGAGAAATGAAAACTAATCACTAAAGTCCCTCCCGTAAGTTTACTTGAATGTTAGCACCTCAAGGGTTCTTTAAAGATTATATAAAAGGAATTAACCTAAAACTAATCTCTAAAGTCCCTCCAGTAAGTTTACCACCTCAAGGGTTCTTTAAAGATGATATAAAAGGAATTAACCTTGTACTTTTTCTTTTTTTTTTTGGTTGTTCTTATTATTCTGAAGGAAGGGAATATGTTCATGTTCAACATATCTTGAACAACACCACTTAACCAATCCTGAAAATATGTCTAACACCTTATGTCCACAATTCGTATTTCAGGACATATTGAGAGCTTTATGACAACAGGGTCAGAACTTAGATGTTGAGATACAGAATTCTTTTAGTATAGGAAAAAATAATTCTAAAGAAAAATCAACATAAGGATATATGTAAAATTCTAAAAAGTTTTTATAATCTAACACATGGAGATACATTTAGGTCATTTACTGATTTATTTATTTATTTAAATTGATAAGTACACTAAGGTCATTTACTGGGGGAACAAAAGAAAAACAGGAAAAAAATAATAAATAATAAATAAATAAATAAAAAGGAGTTGTACAGGACAAAGAGGGAGTTATCTTAAATGTGTATACAAATATATAGATTATCTATCTATACATATATAAATACAACTGTTTGTATAAAAAAACACGTGAAGCGTCTTCGTGGTGTTTTCTGTCCGATAAAAGTAACTACAAGTTATGGATTACAGCTACAACAATAAAATATTTGATCTATTAATCATGAAGTTATTAGTAATATTTGTAATCCTATCAAAAAAGTAACATGATTTTTTTTATTTATTTATTTTTTTTTTATAAGTAAAAGTTAATAAAAGAGCGCTCAAAAAGGAAGCGAATCCCAAAGAAATACACAAGGCCAAAGAACGCCTCAAGCCTTCAAAGAGGCCAAAAAAACAACAATCTCCTCATGCCCAATACCATGCCTGGTGCCTTTTCCCATGTTTCATGGACTGGCAGAGAATCTTTCTAAATATGGCTTCACACCATACACGTAATGGATTTTGAATAGCACAAAATTCGTCTTGTGCCATAGAAGGCCACAGAAAACCGTCTAGACCACAATACATCGTCTACTTTTATATGGGTCATCAGATATAACATTCCTAGCAAAAGTCACTCCGAAAAGCAACATATGTCATGATTTTTTTCTCCCAGAAGTTCCATCAAAGTACTGTCCCCGTTAGGTTTCGATGGAATATAATATTAATAGGATCTAATTTTTTTTGAAGAAATATCTTTTATGGTTTTATCTAAGGGCTTCTCCCATGTCGTGTCTTGGTCTTCAACTATTTTTAGTACAAGATTAGATTCCAAGTCTTTGTTTGGCTAATATCTAGTCCTGAAAGTCTGGAAGCTCCCTCATATCCAGCTACTATTCCAATTCCATTCTCTTAAGGACCTCAGGTATGTATTGAACATGTTTTGCTTCACTTTACTGATGTTCAACTACATCTATGAACCTTTCTAAAATCAAGATTGACCATGAATTTTATCATGCTTTCATAGAGAGAGAGAAAGAGAGGAAGGAGGGAGGGGGATCAACAAGAGAACAATATGATCAAACCTATGAACATCATTTTCAGGAGCAATGCTTATGAACCAAAAGCAAATAAATCATTTTTATTCTATAAATTCCTACATCATGCCGCTGTCCCCCAACCCACGATTTAATTTATATCCTTTGAAATTTCCAATGCACCTATGACTACCAACAATTTAAAACAAAACTGAATTTGAATGGGTTTAGACTGATTTTCTTGAACTTGACTAAACTCAAATTAAAGATTTAATTTAATTGGGTCATACTCAGGTCTGCCTTGATTCGGTTTAGTTAAGATTCGGCTTGATCATTATACAGATTTTTTTAGCAATTTGAAGCAAATGAGGCAATAAAACATGTTTCTATAAATATACCTTTACCTACACTTCACTACTATTTGATCAATTTTGGATTTTAATATGTAACAATAATCAACTGGTATATCCAAGTATTAAGACCACATGCACATCCATGTACAGAAACTTGAACTTCATCCACCATATTTGCTAATACAAAATTGTAAATTATTGATGTTGGGGAGCATTTCTTAACCCCTTTTGAGCTCCTGTTAAGCTTCACCCAGTTCAAGATGTTGCTTGACAAAGTTGGCACACGAGGCCAACAAGGGCTCTAAAAAAATTGGACCTCGCAACTCACAAGGAAAATAGAGATCTCTTTCAGAAGATTGCCTCACAATTCACAGAAATGTCATTTAAATGCAATAAATGTCAATTTTTAAACCTAATAGAACATATTCTATTCGCCTGCTTTAATTCAACGGCTTCATACCATGTGTTTTTATACACTAAACTTTCTTCATCCTCCATTCATGTCACCAAGAAAAAATCTCATCTTCCATTTGATTTGTGCAGTTCAGGTTTCATTCACTCACCAATCACCACTCTCTTAGTTTAACAATTCATAGGATATATTGCAATTTGCATTATATCTTCAACTTCAATTATCAATTATATGGCAAGAGGCCACTAACATTAAAAAGTTCACAAACTATAAAATCTATTTGGAAGATATAGATGATAAATAAGTGACCCACAAAATCCTTTTTCTCCATTAGTAGTAAGTTAGGATATAAAACAACTATTCTGTATGCCACTGCACGATACCTTTAAATTTTTATATATGAAGCCTTTGGTGTTTTGAAGATGGTCAAGAAGTCGACCAGGCGTTGCCACTAATAGATTCACACCTTTTGCAATACGTTTTGCCTCTTCCCTTCGAGCTGAACCACCATGTACCAAGTCAAGAGTTTGCGAGTGATACTTGAGAAGTTTCTTTGCCACGTCATGTGTCTACATCAATTGAATGGATAATCAGTCAGGGAAGTGCAAGTTCTCTGAATATATAATGTCATTGCATATATACTCTATGCAGTTAGTTTGAAGCAGTAATGAGTTCAAACTTTAAGATTGAGAACAAGTTGCAATAACGAAAGAAAGTCTTGTGTCAGATAACTGGAATATACATTATGAAACAACAACAAAACTGTTAAATTTTATTTCTATTGTATAAAAAATAAAAAGAATACAATGTTGGGATCTCTGTATTCTGTTAATGTTTTCCTCTCTCATTTGCTATTTCCAGAACAACTCAACATATAAGTAGTGACTTAATGGATTACAGTACAGGATTAAGTTTTGTTTACATTTTTAATGATTGGTTAGGTCACAACTCACAAGCCCTCTGAAAAAGGGATCAGCTGTTATCAAGTTAAAAAAACAATAAGCAAATATGGTATAAAAAGTCATATCTCAATGTTGAGTCGGCTCTATCTTTGAAAACTTCGTTTGATTGACTCCTGTAACGACCCACTCCACCACATGGTATGATATTGTCCGCTTTGGGCCTAAGCCCGCACGGTTTTGCTCTTAGGCTCCATCCCAAAAGGCCTCATACCAATTGGAGATGACACACTTACATATAAGCACTTCACCTTCCCTCTACCCAGGCGATGTG
>JAOTQH010283223.1:0-10107 GCA_025631255.1 Cornus kousa
GATTTAACTATATACATAAAAAGTCACTTTCGCAATGGTAACAATTAAGGGTCCGTTTAGTTAGCTAGAAATTAATGATGGAAAGTAAAAGAAAAGAAAATTAGTTTTCTATTATATATTTGGTTAGCAAAATTTTTTTTGAAGAAACTTGTAAAAAAAAAAATATTGTTTAATTAGTTTGGATAGCAAGAGAGTAAAATGAAAATGATTTTACATGTCAAAATTACACTTATGAATTTAATAGTAAAATAATAATAATAATAATAATATACAATTAAATAATAATAATATTAGTAAAATAATATATACAATTAAATTACCCTTATGAATTTAATAATAAAATAGTAATAATAATAATATTAAAAACATAATTTATATAATTATATTATTAATAAAATATATACGTCCAGATACGTATTTGTCTCTTTATATAGTTTTTTTTTTTTTTTGGGAAGTTTGAATTATATATTAGGACTCTACTATTAGATTAGTTTATTTTTGCTTTGCAAGTGTAGCGAAATTTTTTTAATTTAAAGAGTGAGAGAGTTATAATCAATTTAGGAGTATTAATTTATGTAAGAAAACTCTCTCTCACGCGAAATTAATATATAATTATACAATTTCACGCGAAATTAAATTTTTTGCGTATTTTATGGAAGAAACATTTTGAAGAAAATCAAGCCATTGAGGGAATATTACTTTCCTAAAATCTTTTGTTTTCACGCTAACCAAACGACTAAAAATCTTTAAAAAATTTATGTTTCTTTTCCTTTCTTGCTAGTTCACTGGCCAAACTAACCCAGATTTGTATGGACTAAAATATTATTTTTGTCTTTTGGACATTATCTACTTTCATCTTGATGAATTAATGTGTGAAAAATGAGGTAACTGAACTTTTAAAACAACTCTGGAATTATGTAGTAATAATTTCTCAATACAGTAGTGTGGGTGTGTGAGGTTTTTTTCTTTTTCTTTTTCTTTTGTCTTTTCTTTTTTTTTTTTCTTTTTTTGAGAAAAAGAAACTTTGAAAACAGTTTTTTTATTTATTTATCTTTTCATTGTCAGCATTTTTACATTTTCTCTACTGTAGACTTCCTTTATGTAAAATAATTTTAGAGTTATCGAAGTAGAGAAAGAAACTCCTCTTTATTTGCTTTTATATCTGGACCATGTTTCGTTAGGACCATGTAAACGGCCATGTGGGTGTTTCATATTTCGAGTTCATTTGACCCATTTTCGATTTGAGTTGCCTAGAATGTGACACTATCTACTAGTGCTTGCCTGGTGTCAAAGGCCAATTAATTGAGGGTTTGCTTTTGCCACTAAGTCATTAAAGACAAGTGTGACTTGACATAAAATCTTTTTTCTTATTCAATAAATTATAAATAAAAAAAAAAAAAAAAAAAAATTGTTTCTTTTTGTTATCAAGGCATTAAAAATGAAATTCATGTTGAGTAAAAGCTCATATGAGAGAGAGAGAGAGAGAGAGAGCGAGCGAGTGATGCTTTGCTTATTTCTGTCGGGTGTATGCTGTTGGACACTTGTCCCTAGAGTTGTTGAAAAAGGAACTGGACACTTTGTCAAATGAGACGGTTCATCAATTGTTTGTTGATTCTAATTGATTAATTAGATATGAATCGTATGATAAATGCAAATTTAGAGTTGGAGGAATTTGATTGGTCCAAGGAAAAGAAATAGTTCAGTGGAATCTATGCCTCAAAGAAATATAAAAGCACTTTTTGATACATCATGAAGTACTCCCATCGCTTTGAACAAAGAATATGAAAAACTTTAAAGTTTTTAAATAGTACAATCATTTGGGGCATAATGGCGTGACAATAAACTACTTTGGCTTACAGTTCGTCCCGGATGGGCGCTTGTGATGGATTTGTGGTTCAAGTGTGAAGGATTTGTGGTTCAAAATTTGTGTAGAATTTTTTTTTTTATTTTTTTATTTTTATTTTTTTTGGAAGCTAAAATTTGTATAGGAAATTGTATCTATTATGTTTTTATTTTAGAGTTGTGATCATTATGATTACTTTTGCAGGAAAATTGAGGAATACTTGTCTAACAAAAAATTGGGTTTGAAGACTCTATAAATAAAGATGGGTGTGAGAGGTTTAGAGAAAGAGAAGAGAGAAAAGATGTAAAGGGTTTAAGGGTGAGTGTTGTAAGAAAAGTGGAGAGAATATGTAATTCCCGAGTGTAATAGATATAGCCTCATAAGAGATGATAGGTGAGTGAGTGGGGGCTTTGACATGTGATTGTATATTCTCTTCCTTAATTTATAATAGTGAATTCTCTCTCCCCTATAGACGTAACTCTAGAGTTGCGTGAACCATGTAAAATATTATTTTGTGATTGAATGTGTGTGATTGTTATCTCTATATATACTTGTGTTGATGTGATGTGATGTGATGATCCTTCTGTTGTGTGTAATGAAGGAGAGATTTAACTCTCAACAACAGCCAACCATTGAGTGGATTAGAGGGAGTTAATTTTTCTCCAACAACTAGTATCAAGGTCGATGGTGGGTCAAAGCCTATGATTGGTCCTAAAGATCAATGCAAAAAATTGGTGTGAAGTTTGTTAGAGCAACAGATGATCATGAAGTGTTATGGAGATTCAATCAGAGTTGATGATGACACAAAGGTATGAAGAAGGTGATGTTGTAAAGCCCATGAGGAACAAGTCTTGGGACAAGCTGGATTATGCTCGTTTTCAAGATGAGGCAAAGGTGATAGAGTTGAAGCCCATGAGGAACAAGTTTTGTGGACAAGGCAAGAGTGGTGTTAGTTCTCAAGATGGGGCAAGGGGTGTAAAGAATGAAGGGATTTGGTCTAATCTCAATAAAGAGCAAAGGGGAATATGAAGAGTGAAGAGGAGAGGTTTGTTGCTTTGAGCCAGAAAAGTAATTGATGAAGATGAGTTAAAAATTGATGGGTTGGCATGCGTGAGCAATTGAACACCAATGGAGTGGATAGAGAAAAATGAAAAATGATGAATTTGAGAAAAGGTGGAGATTGTTATAGTGTTTCTCAATTTCATCATAATGCTTTATTTGAGGTGGAGAAATCTTCAGTTTAGGTAGAGCTATGAAGAGATCTTTGTTCAAGTTGGAGCGATCTCCATTTGAGGTGGAGCTATGAAGGAGCGTGTGAAGACTGATTTTGAGCCAATGAGGAGAGTGTTGGGTTTGTGACTCAAAATTCATAAGCACAAAATTAGTTTCCTTTTTCGTTTTAGAAGACTGAAATTTGTAGAGGAAATTGTATCCCATTATATTTCTATTTTAGAGTTGTGATCATTATGGTAACTCCTTGTAAGAAAGTTGAGGAATACTTGTCCAACAAGGAATTGGATTTGAAGACTCTATAAATAAAGATGGGTGTGAGAGGTTTCGAGAGAGAGAGAGAAGAGAAAAAATATGTAAGGAGTTTAAGGTTGAGTGTTGTTTGGAGTAGGGAGAGTATATATAATTCCTGAGTGGATACACGTAGTCTTATAAAAGATGATGAGTGAGTGAGTGAGATTTTGACATGTGGTTGTATATTCTCTTCCTTGATTCATAATAGTGAAATCTCTCTATCCCGTGGACGTAATCCTAGAGTTGGGTGAACCATGTAAAATATTGTGTTGTGCATCGATGTGTGTGATTGTTATTTCCATAAATACTTGTGTTGATGTGATATGATGATGCTTCCGCTATGTGTGATGAAAGAGGGATTTAAATCTCAACAATAGTCGACCGTTGAGTGGGTTAGAAGGAGTTAATTTTTCCCTAATAACTTGTCCATTTATCCAAAAGTTTAAGATCTCGAGTAATATTGCATACTCACCCATTTATACCCCTTTCACTTTTTATCTGGATCCTATGTGGAACAAATACACCTTGTAACATTCTCTCTAACCAGAACTTGCAACGCCCTCATTGCGGTCAGGCCACCCTACCTACTAGGATGGTCACACTGACATCTTTCGGGCCGGGTGCTTGGCGTGGCACCAGAGGATTGGGTCTGGTTCTGATACCAATTGTAACGGGTGGACGCTTGTCCATTTACCCAACAACTTAAGCTCTTGGGTAGTGCTACATACCCACCCGTTTATACCCCCTTTCACTTTCCATCCTAATTTGATGTGAGAAAAATACCCCTTGTAACATAGTGTCTCCTTGAGCAAGGAAACGAGTAAAAGAAAGGAGTATATTGGTTCTAATGTGTTCAAAGAAAAGGCCAATATGTATTCATAATTTACTTTTGGTCCAAAATCTTCCAACTAGCAACTTTAACTCAATATCTACCAAACTCGCCAAATCAAAGGTATCTTGTTTTCAAAGATGGATAGTTTAGGTATAAAATTGAGGATAAAATTATTTTGATGGGTAAATTATATGGACCTTTTGTGTTACCCCCGAATTTTCATATATAGGTTGGCCAGACCCACAACCGAAGACCCGGGGATATAAAAAAAACAATTGATAAATTAACAAGCATAGAATATAAGAGGAATATAATAATATAAATAAAAATGCTGAAAATGGAAAACTAAAATAAAAATTAATCATTACTCAAATAATAAAATTTTCATAAGTTACATCTCCTCAATAAAACTAATCTCTAAAGTATACAACTCGAAAATCCATAAATCAAGGACCCCTAATGAAAACCCATAACAGAAATTTAAAAATATTAAGTCTACTAAACAAAGATAATATCATACATCAATGACACCGGAAAAGTGAAGATGAATGCTCTCTCATCAGCATGAACAACCTCTAAGACTGAAACCAATATGAAACTGAAAAATATAACCAAGGTGGATCAAAAACCACGAACAAGTTCTTTCTACTACGACCCAATCAGAGAACCGATAAGCTGTAAAGACCGGTTCCTTTTCCATTTTTATGGATTTTCATTTTCCGTTATTTTTTCGAGTTCGAATTTTTGTCGGACCGAGTTGAGTCAAGTGTTCGGGATTAGTTCCCTACACTTCCTTCATTTGAGATTTGTATTGCACTTGCTTTTTTTTTCTACATTTTATTATTTAGGGTTATTTGTGCGATTTCTTTTGGTTGACATTTTCATTTTTAGAGGCTTTTATGTGAATATCTTTTGGAGATATTTTTATTTGGGGCAAAAATGCGATTATCTTTTTTGGATATTTTCTAGGAGGGACTTTTGTGCAATTAGGGAAAAGTTGTGCAAGGTGTCACTTGTTAATTGGGCCATGTGTTGGCATTTGATTGGAGACGTGGTGGAGTGGGATGATGACATGTGGAGGGTTATGATTAATGTGTGTGTATGAGGGGTAGTGTAAGACATTATATTAGAGATTGTATCACCTTTTGTCTTCCATCTTTTTCCTCTAAACTTCATCTTTTTCCTCTTTTAAACCCTCCTCCATTGTTGTCCAAGCTTGGGGCTCACTTTACCTCACGTTCTTGACTTGCCATATGAGACAATATTGTTCGGGACACTAATGGCTACATAACCATTGTCCTTATTTTCATTTTCGAATACATTTGAGTGTGGGGTGGCGTGGACCTTTGATTCATCTATTGCAATAGAAGGGTTTTGTGTTGGCTTTGTTAAAGACCATCTTCCTATCCGATTAGATTTTCATTGGGATCATTCTTGAGATTTTGAGATTTGCCCGAATTTAGATTCTTGAGTTGCCGGAAGAGGATTTGTTATTCTTCTTGTTGTCCCCGACGTAACCCCGAAGTTGCGTCACCTTTGGAACGATTTCATTTGGTATCTTTGATGTTTTCACCTCAATGTGAGGTAGGGGTTGCTTATGCTTGTAACTTGCTCTTTCTTTGGATTCTTGTGGATGTGAGGGATTTGTAAAGCATGATTGATTGCTACTTGTATATTTGAGCCATGTATAATTTGATTATATTTGTGTTTTGTATCATGCCAAGTGCTTGTAATGCCATTTGATTTAATTGTGGTTGAATTGGGGTTAGTCATGTCAAGCATTATATGTGTGTGTGTGTGTTTGATGAAATTTGGGTAATTGATTGTCTTCTTTAGGTCTAAGCATGATTTACATTGAAATAGATATAATGTTGGTATTTGTGTGTATATGGTTAGTGTACATTTTAAAGGTTTGGTGGTTTGGTTATTGAGTAGTCTATATTATTGCTACGTAGGCTATTGAGTACCAATCCCATATTCAGATTCCAAACTTACTGAAAGATATACTTGTTTTAGTGGGACAATGTTGAGATATCACTTGACCGGGACAGGGTACTTTTGGGAAACCTTGACTTTGAGTCTTAGGACCTTTTTGGATGTCTTAAATTGATTAAATTGGATTAAGTACACGTCATTTGATTTGTTTTGAGTCAAATTTCTCCACAATTGTGTAAAATGACCATTTTACCCTTCGTTCCATATTTTGTCCGTTTTTATCTTAACTTTCGCTTTTGTCTTAGAGTTTTGTCTTGAGACTTCTTATGAAGCTCTCTTGTCTTAGAGGTGATATATACCTCTAGTGACCTTTTCTTTATTTTTGCTTCCGCACTTTAGACTTGATATTGGGTCGGGTTTAGGGTTACTCGCTAATGCTCCGGGTTCTTGAAATTCGGGCCGTTACATTAATAGGTTACCATATGCCTATTCATGAAAGTATATGATTTTTTCACAAAAGATACAACTATAAAATATAAATTGGACGGTTATAGAACTTTTAGAAGTTTTTAAAACTTTTTTAGTTAATAAAACCTAACAGTTATATATGGGGTTTAAGTCCCCATAGGGGCATTTGTGGGGGTGTGAGTATATTTCTTGCCGGTGAAAAAAAAAAAAAAAAAAAAAAAAAAAAAAAAAAAAAAAATTATTTTACCACAAAAAGATTATATTTTGAGTTTTCAAATATTGTTTGACCAGTCATAAGTGCCTTATAGTTCGTTTGGTAGGAGGAAGAAACAAACTTCCTCCATCTCCATCTGGTTATAAAAAATAATAATAATAATAAAATAAAAAGAGTCATGCTTCACAAATCTTCATTCCTCCAGTGAGAAAGAAAGAGGAGCAAGACTATTTATAAAAAATTTAAATTAGAATAATACACTTTATAATTATTACATAAACTCAATATTAACACACTCTTTCCTCATTTTTTTTCTCTTAACAAACAAAGTAACTGGTACTTCATTCTTTTCTTTTCCATCCACCAAACAAAAAGGATTCTTTCTATGGGGTTACTATAGTAAACCTCATTCTTAACTAGAGCACGTGACTTCATTCCAAGGTAATATTTATTTCCTAAGTTGATTTCTTATTTAAATTAAAATATAACAACCTCCTCATTTTGGGATCCCGGCAACTTATGCAATTAAATATTTTTTGGTAAATTTTTTATTATTCAAATTATAAAACAATTTTTTTGAAAAAAATATTTCTTACTAACTAAACTTATTTTTCTATTTCTTTCACTCTCCGGTACTCTTTTCCTTCCAACCCAACCAAACCAAACCCAACATATCTAATATAAAATTGAATCAGATCACAAGAACGTATTCAATTTCATTTCTTAGCGAGTAAGATGATCTCAATTAAAACTACTTTAAAACTACTTTAAAACTCTTATTAGACCTTTACACGCGTGCATTCAATTTTGTCCTATTTTAGAGTTGGATTTATTAGTCCTAGTAAGAGGGTTTGGCATCTCTTAATAGACTCGAACTTCAAAGTCAAGACTTTGAGAATGACTCTTGTCCCAAGCCATACTCCCTCGTCAAAATAAATTTCTTAGAGAAGCTAGGTGAGAGTTCTAACTTCTAACTCCCCTGCAAAATGTTTAGTTATTTATTTATCTTTAAACAAAAATAAATTTCATATAACTTAAAATATATTAAGAATCAATTAAAAAATAATACTCCTTTCGTTTTATAAAAAGTGTCACTTTTAAAGAACCGTAACTCTCACAAATTGAACTGACACAGTTCCTTAAACACGACACTCTTTGCGGAACGGAAGGAGTATATTTTTATTTGGTTAGAAGAAATTAGTTGTTAAGGCAGACATTGAAAGCAATCCCAAAGTTCTGAGCCACAAATAGCAAAGACAACATTTAATTCGGGACGGAGAGAGTATTATCATTATTTTTACTATTCTTACTGTATAAATCTAGGTACCAAACTAAGTCACACAATCATTCTCAACGGGTGTTACTTCTACGTTCTGAGCAAGCTCTCATTCTCTCAAATTTTCATTATTTATGACTTAATTATGTCGCTCTTATGCTCTCGCTCCCGCTCTGGCTTTGTCTTTTATGTGACTTAGGTAACAAAACTATGTTGTGGCCAAACATAGCCCAACTCAAGTTTGTTTGATTTTGAACACAAGTCGTGCCAATACCTCTCAACTTTAAAATCTAAAGTTTTTCTTCACTTTTTTTCTCTCTTTCTTTTCCAATATCTCAAACAAAGCTTTTGTCACCTTTTCCTTTTCCTGTTTCTTTTCCTTTATCACAAGGGAAAGAGAAAGTGGGAGGAACTAAATGTGGAACACCAACAGAAGTTACAGAACGGCCACAGAACGAGAAATCAATGCCACAGACGAAATAAATGGAACACCAACACAAGTTACCCCACAGCCACAGCAAGAAGAGATCAATGTCAGACACCGAGTCACAGACGAGTCAGGCCGACTCGTTCTACTCTCCCCTCCGATACGATTCCCCACTCCGCTCCGTCGGCCCCGACAAGTGGCCGGAAAAATCACCGCCGTCCAAGGCGATCGTGGCCGTCAACAAGTACAACTTTCCTGTACGGTCTCCGACTCAGAACCACCGTAAAGCTTTCGCTACGCAGGAAAATTTGAATCCGCCGGCGGGGAGTTTACCGCCGCCGCCGCCGTTAATGGTGGTTAATCGGGCGGTGAGGGATGAGGTGGCGGCGGGGGTTACGAAGGTGGGTCCAACAATGGTAGAGGAAGGGTTTGGCGGCGATGAGAGGAGGTCGAGGGAGGTGGTGGCGTCAACAATGAACAGAGCGGCGTTGGGGTTTAGGGTTTGTGAGATGATATTGTGCTTGATTTCATTCTCGGTCATGGCTGCTGATAAGACTCAGGGATGGACTGGTGATTCCTTTGATCGGTATATTGAATACAGGTTTGAATAATTGTTCTTTCCCCTCCATTTTCGATATATATATATATATATATATATTTATGTAAAAATAGAATACCTGAATTGATATAATCTCTGGTAAAAGCTTATGGGTCCGGATCTTAGTGGTTATGGTGTTGTTGAGTGCCACTCAACATCATTATTTGCAACGGCTTTTGCTTCCTATTTTTTCCTTCAGGCAGTGTACGGTAGCTAAGCAAAACACAGATGGTAACGTTTTCCAAAAAAGATGCCAGCACCGGAACCACCAAAATTGGTGTTTTTGCTACTTCAACCGGTAGAGATGAACAGTTCCAAAAAAAAAAAAAAAACACCCATTAAATGACCCAATTTCCAAACATGTTTCCATATTTTTGCTTTAAAAAATCTTACAACAAATGTTACATTAACAAATATGCTTCTGATTATTATTGAACAAACTCCAAAGCAAATAGGCCCTTGGAGTTTCCACTCCATTACTCGGAACTTAAAGTGATGGGGTTGAATCAAGCAATAATGGTGTTGAAATCTCTATTTCAGCACACAAATCTTTGTTCAACACAATTAGTTAGTCTCAAAATAATTTGTTAAATACTAAGAATAATGTTATTTTATTTTATTTTTATTTTATTTATTTTTTAAATTTGGTCAAAAAACATAGTCACACACTCATTTTGTCCCTACGAAACGATCAACCTTCTACATGGAAAGTGAAGAAGTATCAGTAGGTTTCCTTGATGGTTAAAAATAATGGTATTAAAGACACTATTTTAACATATCTAAATCATGATTAAATCTCAAATAAGGGCGTTCAAATCTTTTTTCAACATCATTCCTTTGAGATAGTAGTGTTGAGTGCACTACAGCAAGCTACAGCACCATAACCCCTACAATAAAGGATCCTCATTGCATAAACGATTAAGATTAATATCTGAATTGATATTATTCTCTAGTATTATTTTCTCTTCTTTTGGGGGGGGGGGGGGGGGG
>JAOTQH010283234.1:0-10106 GCA_025631255.1 Cornus kousa
AGTATTTCATTACTTTTATTGATGATTGCACAAGATATTGTTATGTATACTTGTTAAGAAGTAAAGATGAAGCCTTGAAAATGTTTAAATATTACAAGAATGAGGTTGAGAATCAACTTGGCAAAAAGATAAAGGTGTTTAGAAGTAATAGAGGTGGTGAATACGAAGCACCATTCACTGACATTTGTTTAGAATATAGTATTATTCACCAAACTACCGCTCCTTATTCACCGCAACAGATGGTGTTGCTGAACGCAAAAACCGTACCTTAAAAGAAATGATGAATGCTATGTTGATAAGTTCTGGTTTAACCCACAATTTGTAGGGGGAAGCTTTGCTCTCTGCTAATTATGTTCTCAACAAATACCTCAAAAGAAAACAAATGTGACACCTTATGAATTATGGAAAGGTAAAAAATCTTCCTATAAATTCTTAAAAGGTGGGGGTGTCTAGCTAAGTTTGCGGTTCCTACTCCTAAGAAAGTTAAGATAGGACCAAAAATCTTTGATGGTATTTTCATAGGCTATTGTGATACCCCTCGGATCCGAGACACGGGTTGATCAGGCCCAGGCCCAAACCCGAGGGATATCAGACAATTAAAGTATTTTAAAGCGAACACGGTGTACAAAATGAGTTTAAGAAATAAAATTAAATAGCTGAAAGAAACTAAATTAATAAAACCTTGAATTATAAATAGTTTTAAAACCAACTTAATCCAAAACCTCCAATCTATACAACTCGGGAATCCAACTCTAGTGGACCCTTGATAAAAATCCCAAACTGAAAGAAAGTAAAACTGAAGATGAAATCCAAATCGAATATTTGGAAAGAAATCCTACGTCATCGGTAGAATGGAAGATCGTCTCTGCTCATCTCGAACAAGCCCTAAGACTGGAAGCATCCGATACTTGAAAAATAATAAGTGGGTCAGGCCCACGAGCAAGTTCTATACCACTACTACCCAAGAAGAGACCCGATACGCATGTACATCCTAACCAATCAAACAATAGCTAAATAGTCCGTAGATATATAAATATATAATCACACTACATGACTCTTACTGAACTACAGGCCCGTCTCAACCTAACTAGTAGGCACTATGCAAAGTGCACCCATAGGTGGACATGACTACCTAGTCCTAGCAGGGTACACATCCCACCATCATAGCCAGCTATGCATCCCAATGCATATACGCTCCCTAGCCAATGACTCTGAGACTCAGGCTCATATTGTGGTACCATAAAGATATATTTAAAATCCTATCCTATCCATCCATCCTAAATCCAGTTGGCCATTCAGCTTGTGCAGCTTCTTGACTCAACATAGATAACAAGTAATCCTGCTAGTCATTCTGCTTGTGCAGCTTCTTTGACTTAGCATAGATGTAAGTAGGATTTAATTATAATCCATTCCCTTACTCCAGTACAGGTTGGGTTTAGTATTTTGAAACTAAACCATTCCTGGTATGTCACCGTCCTATACCGGTGCATACATCCATCCGTCTAGAAGTTGATAACACAGATCAAGAATGTAAATATCAACTAATCCATATTAAGCAGAATCAAGATATATAATTGAATATGTTTAACTTACACACTACACAGTTTTCTAGAATTTCTAATACATTTAGCATAGATATAAGAAATTCATCCATTATAAACATATAATTACTCTGTAATCTAATATGCTTATATTATACCATGGAAACATGATTAAGCAACAATGCATACATCCATCCGTTTAGAAGTTGATAATACCGATCAAGAATGTAAATACCAACTAATCCATTAATCCACAATTGATATAATATATAAGACAGCATAATATATCAATATTCACATATCCAATTATAAGTATAAAAAAAAAAAAAAAAAAAAACAAATTAAACTAGCATGCTTACTTAATACATCCAGTACTTGATTCTCCAGCACAATTTAAAATGCAGAGAATCAATCAAACTATCCTGTAATCCCTGATAGGCATAATAATCATAGTAATAGAATTAACATGCTTACATACAAACACTCCACAGCATCCTCCAGTTGAAATACTTAATTCTTTGAAAAGTATCAACTAATTCCCTATCCAGCCTTAGCTAAATTTATCTTAGTTTAACAAGTTTAATCTTATACCACTATTATATGAGTTACATATTAAACTCCTAATTCAACCGTTAATTTAAATATTAAACACCTTGAATTGTCCGCAACCAAATTTAAACTGAAAATTTCCTTAAGGATTAGACTACAACCCTATTTCAGCATCTTATGGTATCTTATGAATTACCATGCCTTCTTCCACTTTAATATAAGTTTAAACCCTACTAAATACCTTTACAAACACCCTATTTTCAGTGTAGAACGTAGAGGATCTCATCCCCACAGCCCAGGACTCGCAGAACAGCAAACTGGAAGCAAAAATGGCTGGAAAATCAAAGGAGCAGGCTCCACACAAGGTGGAGCCACCTCCACCACTTAAAGAGCTGCCTCAAGGCTCTTTGGAGCCAGCTCTACCTAAGGTAGAGCCTGCTCTACCTTTTTGTGGAGCCTGTTCTACTCAAACTAGAGCAGGCTCCTCCCCTGTGTGTTATTTTTCCCCTCTTCGGCGGTGTCTGCAACCTTTGTTTCTCCAACCCGAGTTTAATACTGAGTAAACCAAATTCTAAGGTGCTCCAAAGTTGATTAAATTCCTTGATCATTAGTCAAAATGAATGGGAAAAAGAAATTAAGCAAAAACGATTAAAAACGATTAGCAATCACCTAACGGAAAACATACTGTTTTAACTTCCTCTCCAACTCCGGCAACTGTGCTCCCCAAAACAAGTTTATTATTGATTTAAACTAAATCCTAAGGAGTTCTAGAATTAATTAAATACATTATTTATTAATCACAAACAACTGGAACAAGAGTTACGTGAAACAATTGTAAAGCAAATTTAAAACCCATCAAAGAACATTCACTGTTCAGATTTGTTTAATCTTTCAAACCAACTTATTTCTAGTTAAAACTAAATCCCAAGATGCTCCAGAGTAATTCAAATCCATTAATCACTAATTAAATTCAATCTGAAACCAGAATTAAACACCAAAAGTTTAAAACGAATAAAACACACATATAGGAAAAACCTACCGTTATGAAGCAATTACGTGCAACACAAAAATTAATTCAATCTTTATTTGATCCTGGAATTTAATTAGGGATGCAAAGAACATAGGCCAAAGAGATAGAGCTAGTATTAGAACTTGCCTGTGAGACTCGGTTCAAGAATCTCAACGTCTTTTCCTAAGCTTTTCCGGCGATTCCTTGGTTTTGCCTCTCTATTTTCTCCCAGACTCCTCCAGACTTCTCTCAGTTATCTATATACCGTGAATAGGGTTCTTAAACCCTAAACCGAACTTAACACCTATATTTATAGGTTTACACCAAAACCCTATTTTAATTCAAACCCTAAACTAAACACTCGGCCCATAAACCCAACCTAGTTTATAAACCATGTCGGCCACAACGTGAAACAAAACCCTAATCCTAATCCCCCAAATTAATTTACACACGTAAACCATTATAAGAAATCAATTTACCATTAAAGAAAACAATTTAGATACAACTAAGTAAATTAAAATAAAATAGAATCAAATTGATAATTTATTTTATTGTTTAAATTAAATTTTTATTGACTTAATTGTGAAATTGTTAATTTTGATTGTGAATTTGGTTGTTGAATTTGTTTGTGGTTAAATCCCATGCCCATCCTTTTAAATTAGGGGTATTACATTATGTGGCAAAGTTTACATGATCGGCTTCCAGTGCTTCTGTAACTCCAAAAGCGGGGTGGTTCCGAGGAGATTTTTTGCTAGTTTTGTGGGTCTGCTGTCGAATCGATTGATCATATTCTTTGTACTTGCCCCTTTGATTGCAAAGTTTGGAAGCTTAGTCCATTGCGGTTGGATTTTAGCAATTTGTCACCGTCTTGTTGGCAAAAAAGATGGTTTGGCCTTACTGAGCTTTGGAAAGTTTGTGATGATTCCTCTGCTTGCGTTGGACTAGCGGTTTTCATTTGCTGGTCTGTTTGGAAGGGTAGGAATTATCTTATGTTCCATAACTTTCTTTGGGATCCATTTGATGCATCCCAACGGGCCGTCATGAATTTCCATGAATTCTGCGAGGTTCGGAATCAGAATGCTCTCCTTTCCCTTTCTTCTATCTCTGTTACTCCTCCTCCCTCTATTTGGATTGTGCTATCTGTTGGTAGTCTCAAGTTAAATTTTGACGCCTCCTATTGCTCCGTTTCCAAGTCTTGTGGTGGTGGTATCTTACTTAGAAACCACTTTGGACCACCTATTTGGGTGGCGTCTGTTTTTCTGAGGAATGTGTGCAGTCCGATTGTGGCTGAAGGTTTTGTGCTTAGGGAGTCTCCACTCTTCTCAAATGCTGGGGTTACACCCAGGTCATTGTGGAGGGGGATTGCAAGTCGGTGATGGACCTTCACCTTTCTGAAGAGGCTCTTACAGTTATTCTTGAGAATGTTTCTTCCCTTTTGCGTTCTTGTGTGGGTGTCTTTCTTATTTGGACCTCTCGTAAAGGAAATGTTATTGCTCATCTTTTGAGTAAAAAGACTTTGGAAGCCAAATGTTGTAATTTTGAGGGGAACATATAGCCTGAATGGTTGTTAAATGTTTGCACTTCTTAATGTATTTCTAATGCTATATTGGTTTGTTAAAAAAAAAAAATAATAAATAAAAAAATTGTAAATTGGGATAATAATCAAGTCAAAACTGTAACCACCTAAGCACCTATATCACATCACACTCATTATCGTCACTAAAATATATGAAACCTTATATTTGACTCTCCTAGACATGATATCACTAGTCTTCCTAGAATAATGCTACAAAATCTGTTAGTATCGGACGCTTGACTCGGGGTTTGACTAAAGTTTGGTCACTTAGCTAGCCCTAAGATTTATACTATCATCTCAGAAAGAAAAAGAGAGAAAAGGGGACCGGCTAGGACAGAAAACTCCGCGCGGATGAGTGGCTGGCAATTTTGTTTATGAGTTTCTGTGAGTTAGAGAGACCTATAGTTGAAATAGTTGACTTAGTGTAATCAAGATCGTTTGGTCACTTAGCTAGACCTAAGATTGTATACTATGATCTGGCAATTTTGCTTCTACGAGTAAGAGACCAATAGTTGAAATAGTTGACTGAAGTGTAACCAAGTTATACGTTAATAATTTGTTTCTCCATTTAGGGAAGAAAGTTTATATAATTTTTAAATCCAAAAAAAAAAAAAATTCTATTCAAACAGGCAAACACATACAAATGTGGCATAGTTTAAAGGTATGTATAGGTAGGCCAGAGACACGCTGTCCTCCGTGAAACCATGTCACCATGTGGTCCACGTTAGAATCTTTTTTAAAAAAGGGTGGGACCATTTAATGTAGTGAGACCCATGTGTTGCATAGAATTTCCACTCTGTTTTGTCTTGCATTATGAAAGGGCAGAAAATTATTTACACGGTTTTGTTCATGTAATTCTTATTAATTATAGACTGCTATATAATTAAAAAAAATTAAATAAATCTTATACATTATAATTTATTATAATCATGTGATTTTAAACTATCTAATAATTCTTTATTAATTAATCTGCACACACCTTTGTATCATTGTGACATTCTATGAGTGAGATAGAAAAGAACAACTCCACAAATACGTAGTTTCTGACTTTCTGATACAAAAGTTGATACTAAAAATATAAAAAAATAAAAAAATAAAAAAATATTAATAAGAGGCCTGCAACGAAAATAACTAGAATTACAGGATCGAAACAGTTGCAGATGAGGATCCTCTCTCTCTCTCTCATATATATATATATATATATGCGCGCATGTAAGTATCAAGTGCACAACTACTTCATAACCAACTTTCCATCATTTCTATACTTAGATTTATATAGCTCCAACAAATGGCAATCAATTTAAACCACCTGCATGTCATTACGTATCTTAATGCTTTCATTCATGGAGAGAGAGAGACTTTAGCCTGGACACCTGTGGCCTGGGGTATATATAATGTAATTTACTGTTTATTCAAAAATCATGTTGGCCTGTCTATTGAAGAAATAATGTAATCCTTATATGCATTATTGTCATAGGTTTAATGTTGTAACATCAAGTAATTAACTTTCCCCAAAAAAACAATGTAATCCTTATATGCATTATTGTCATAGGTTTAATGTTGTAACATCAGGTAATTAACTTTCACCAAAAAAAACGAAATGGTGTAACATCATATTAAGATTGGATTCGAGTCAAGTTGGTTTCAAGGTTTGGCAGAACAATTAATACCACGAAAAGGTACAACCAGGAAAGAAAATGAAATGAAAATCAACTAGTTAAGGTGAGATTTTTTTTGGAACAGTTCAATCTGGAATCTTATTTAGAATGAGGCTCAATTTCATGATATTCTAACCATATGCCAGACTAATATATATATGTGTGTGTGTGTGTTTTGGTAGCATGTCATTGTCATAAAATACAGATATTTATAAAGTGCATGTGTTTGGCTAATAAAACTATGCAGATCGGACCTTGAATATGAGCGCCTCAATGTAGGGTACGTACTGCATTCACTTTCCCACTAAAATGTGGCTGCAAAGTCTAACTTTTTTATTTTCACAACTCCCTGTTTTCCCACAACCCAAACATTAACTGATAATTATAGCACATAGCTAAATGGACATCTACTTTAGTAACCAAGAGCGATATATGAGAACTATTTTAAAAAAGAAACCATCTGAAAGCACTTGAAGCAATGAATCTGGAAAAGAATTAATATAGACCACGGAAGGCACAAGGTCACACAACTGCTTTATGCCATCGATTCTTTTCATTAAAGCCATGCATAATTGCATGTTGAATCCACCTTTTAGCTTGTGCATGTAACTCTGTGTCGTTGTCATTGAAGAAGTGTATAATTTGCTTTGAGCAGACTGACTGCTCTTACAATCGAAATGCATGCCCAGAGTAAAAGCTAATAAGAGTTGAAGTAAAACTCTAGAGTGCTTTCGAATCCTTGTTACCTATTTTTTTATTTTCTTTTTATTATATTTTATTTATACTTAAAAGAGTGTATATATATATATATATATATATATTCTAAGCGGGGGCAGTACGCTCATCTAAATCATGATGAAGGGCGAAACGAATTACAAAGTTCAGAATGAATAAACCACGGCCCCCACTCTACGCCCCTATAGAATTGGGTGCAGTTCTTATTGTTTCATTTATATCAATTAATTTTCTGCTATTTCTTATTGTTTATATTCCACTCATGACTCAACTGCAGGAAAAGAATATATAAATGGCCATTATAGGTTTTAAGATAGTGATAACAGTCGAAGCAGTAGCAATGCAGAATAAAAACAAAAGGTGAAAGTTTTGCAGAATAAAAAGCTTAAGACCCAATGGATCTAGAGCAGTAAATCTGGAAATCTTGATTCAAAACATTATAAATCTTGCAAACTAGGCATTGTGTATCAACTATAATCTGCCAAACCAAAAGGACAATTGAAAAATGAAAAGCTAGATGTCGAGAACAAAATTTTCACCAAGTCAATCCCATTTCAAGTAAATCAGGTTGAATTAATCTAAAATGATTATGTAGTTTTAGGACACATAATATAATTCTATGACCATGTTATACATTTTGTTGAAGCAGAGCAGAAAATCAGTGTTATCAGTTGGCTTTGAGTTGTGGGATTGGAAGCAATGTTCTGAACTAAAGGCACCATCTTCTGATGGCAATAATATTGGTGTCAGCATCTACTATGTTCAACGGTTTTGGCAATTAAAGCATCCAGTCTAAAATTTCAATTTCAAAGAATATGTACCTCTTGTTACTACTCAATATTATTGTTAATATGAAAGGGAAGTTCACAAGTATGCCATCATGCGTTTATGACAAGTTTATTCATTCATTATTATTATTATTATGACAAGATTGAAAGATAAACACAAGGCATGGGACTATGGTAAAAGAGTTTGTAAAATCAAATAGTGAAAACTCAGCGACCTAAAAAAAAAAATGAATCAATTTCTTTACCTGCTTCTCTCTCAGAAAGAGAAAATATATAAGGTGACAACATACAAACGGTTGAATATAAAATCAAAAAGTGCTCTTTGAGTACATAACAAGTCTGAAAGAACACGTTGGTAAAGGTTATATGTCATTTGAGATGGTAAGGAGGACTCTGTTTAGCGTAATGCGCTTCTATTGATTGAGTTAGTTACTTGCCGAAATCTGAGAATGTCAACTGATGGGAAAGTAGTCTCTTCTCATCATTCTCATCAAGATCAAGGCTTCCCTCTCCTTCATAATCTATTTCAATCACACTTTTTTCGTTTCCATGTAGCTCATCTGATTCAGAGACACGAACAAGTTGAGAGTATTCTTCTCCAAAAGGAAGATTATCCGACCCCATCTGTTGCATCTCTGACTCTATCATAGCATCCATTCTTGCTCGATCCCTGTCTCTCGGATATGTACAGTAGAGGAAGGAGTAGATGACGCAACAGATTGCCATTGGAATGCCTATAGCTGTGTAAAGTGCCTTAGCAAGTGCTGCAGCATTCTCTCTATCCGTTTCAATTTCTTCTGAATTTGTTGATCCTTTTGGAATCGGTTTATAACCATAAGCATGCTGTGACAGAATTCCAACCACAGGGGGAGCAAATGATGATAGTATGGACTCAAAAGACCGATCCATAGCGTAGATGCTTGTTCGAGATCTCTCAGGAACTATCTCTGCAAATATTGGACTGTATACATGTTAACAATGAATGGTTTAAAAGCTCATACGTTTCTAATTAATTCCTACCATTTTGATGCAGAACTAAGAACTTGTTTGGCCTTGTGTACTCTATACAAAACATATCACACTTTAACATATGGTGGCATGCAATAGTTGGATGACCATAATCATCTAATGGCAATCCTTGTGCACATGCTTCTAGAGTTTTCAAACAAGATTATGTACTCTGTGAAGAATGTCAGATGATCTAAGCATGGAAATAATTCCAAATAATACATAGTTGAACCAGGGAGCAGATTGTTCTCTTTAAATGATCCATGCTTACACGGTTATAGTAGTGCAAACAGCATCTATAGAGCATGTATATTTTGCTCACAAAAAGTATAGGCATGACAGTTCCTTAGAAAAAATAGTAGTTTATGCAAATTTACCCAAAACAAAAAAAAATAGTAGTTTTTGCTACCATGCAATTCTAATGCTTTAGAATATGAAATGGCAAGTGAGAATCGAACGAAGTAATCCTCGGAGAAAGCTACTAGATTAAAAGAGGTCTCTCCACAGGAGGCACTCTAGATTTCAGGCATGGTTCAAGCAGTTAATTGCCTGCCGTCAAGAATTTAAGGGTTTCTATCAAGATTCTCTCTGTGATTAGTGTTTATACAAATTTAATGAAGATTCTCTCTGTGATTAGTGCTTACATATATATCTACAAGCAGGTGTGAGTGATGTTGAACATTTCAGGTCATTATTATGCAAACAAATAGGATACTATAATTTGTTTCAGTGGAATTTAGGTGACCTAGTCCTCGGTAAATCTGTAGAAGGGAGTTGGGAACAAAACATGTTGAAGAGAGTGACCCATTATTCTAAACCAAAGTTTAATTCTGCTTGATCATCATCCTCCTCAACAAATGTCTATATTCATAAGTTTCACTCTTTGTTCGGGATTCCTTTAGTTGCTTCAGCCACGAAAGTGTGGTGCAATATGAGAGATTTGAAGCAGCTCATGCTTCTGCTTCTTTATGTTTCCCCTCCACCCAACCCCAAAATTAAAGATACTGTTGATTCACAAAAAAGAGGCAAACATTAATTTGGTGACTTACTTGTTTGTGGCTGGACCATTCCAAGATATGATTAATCCCATGACGAACAGGACCAAACCATGCATGAATGCTGTGGACGGATCATCAGGCAACACGAGCAACAATATTGCTGCTAAAGGGATGGCTGAACCAGAGCTTATTTGTGAGAGCATTATTCTCCCAGAGTTTGGTAAGCGCTTGGAAAGAATATCCC
>JAOTQH010283245.1:0-10105 GCA_025631255.1 Cornus kousa
TTGGATGAGTTTCTTGAAGTGTGTTCCACCGTGAAATACACGGACATGCCAGAAGAGGTTTTGAGGTTAAAACTCTTTCCTTTCACCCTTAAAGATAAAGCAAAGTACTGGTTTAACAATTTGAGGCCTTTTTCTATAACTTCTTGGGTAGAAATGCAATAGGCGTTCTTGAAAAAGTATTACTCGGTGTCAAAGACCAATTCAATAAGAACTTCAATTTGTGAATTCTCACAAGGGGATGGGGAATTGTTTCATGAGGCATGGGAGCGATTGAATGATTTGCTTAGGAAATGTCAATACCATGACATCCCTAAATAGAAATTAGTTCAGTTCTTCTTTAAAAGTTTGTCGGACAACTATAAAGGTATGGTTGATACTTCTATGTGTAGTTCTTATCTTAATAAGCATCAGGATAATGTGTGGTGCTTTTATGAAAGCATGAGTGAGAATTCAATGCATCGATCTTTATTATCTAAAAATGGTAGAAATGTAGGCGGAAGGAAAAATGTCGGCTTATATCAAGTTAACCATTCTAATGATATAGTCGCCGAAGTGAAGTCCTTATCTCAAAGGATTGATCAATCAAAGTTCAACTAACCAAATGTCTTCCTCCCCTAATCATACTCATCATCCCTCCAATGAATCATGCATGACTTGTTCTAGTATTTTACATTTTACTTCCAATTATCTTTATGGACATGTGCAAAGTGAACACCATGAACAAGTGAATGCCGCTTTTGTTAATCAAGAGAATAATCCATATGGCACTCATTATAATGTCGGGTGGAGGAACCATCCAAACTTCTCCTGAAAAAGCCAAGGGGAAGGCTCAAACCCGCCCCAAAGTAGTTTCCAAGGTAAGTATATTCCGCCCCCAATGCAAGGCAAAGGTTCCCACGGTTATCATTCATCTTACCAAGCATCACATGGAAACCAATTTTCAAACTCCCATTTTCCAAACCAATCATCATATTCTCAAGGAAATTGAAGGAGTCCCGCATCAAAGAGAAAGTTTTATCCGCTTTGGGTACTTTAGATGCAAACACCTAATTACTTCATTCTCATTCCCAATCGATTGCAAAGCTAAAAACCCAAGTCGGACAAATAGCTAGTACATTGAATGTTAGGGAGAAAAGGAAAATGCCTTTGAATACACCACCAAAGCAATAATTTGTTGTGGAGACCAATTCCTCGTCGGAAGGTCATACACATGAACATGTGAATGCGGTGACCACTTTAGGAAATGGAAGAATTTTTGACAATTAAAGTGGAAGAATTTTTGATAATTAAGTTGGTGTTCCCAATGAAGAGAGTGAACCAGTGCAACCCAAAGTTGACACCCGTCCCGTCTCACTATCTATTCCTCATTCATTGCATGTGAAAGAATCCATTGTAGAAAATGTTGCAAAGAATGATTTTGAAAAAGCTTTTCAGCCTAAAGCTCCATTTTCTGACGTTTTAAAAGCATCCACCTCTCCTGGAAAGTAACAAAACAAGGCTAATGAAATCATTGATGTGTTTAGGCAAGTTAAAATCAATCTTCCTCTTTTGGATGCAATTCAACAAATTCTGGCCTATACCAAATTTTTGAAAGATCTTTGCACCCTTAAGAGGAAAAACAAGAGCCAAGCACCAAGAAAAGTTATTTTTACCGAGCAAGTAAGCTCAATCTTGCAACACAACACTGACCACTTCATGCATTATTGGTGATCATCTTATTAATCGGGCTCTTCTTGATTTAGGAGTGAGTGTGAATCTTCTCCCTTACTCGGTTTATGTTTAATTAGGCTTAGGTGATTTAAAACCGATGTCGGTAGTTTTACAACTAGCTGACCTATACACTAAGAAGCCCCGGGGTATCATTGAGGATGTATTGATTAAAATTGATAAGTTCTTCTTCCCGGTTGATTTCGTTGTCATTGGCATGGAGCCGGTCCCAAATCCTAAGAGCCAAATTTTCGTTATCCTTGGCCATCCTTTCTTGGCTACCGGTAATGCAACATCAATTATAGGATGGGGATAGTGAAGATTTCATTTGGTCACATGAAAGTGAAGTTAACCATTTTTAATCCAATCCCCAATTCTATGGACAAACATGAAAAGATATGTGTTGTTGAAAAATGTTTTGAGAATGAATTTGCAAAAATGAGTCTTTGCTTGGTGTTGAAACTTCAAATGATTTTTCTTCCAAAAAAGTTTCAAAAGAAAAAGTTTTTAAGTCTAATGTTGCACGGGCATGGAAGCCCAAAAGTTTTATTGATAAAGGGCCATCAATTTCATTTGAACCAAATCCAATAAGTTTCTTAGGGAATAGTTTTTTGAGTGGGATTCAAAGTTCCATTCACCCCATCAAGGAGGGGATGCATATTAAGATTTTTGATCCGGGCTAAAAGAACCTAACGTCTTGCTAGAGACGTTAAAAACTAGTGCTTCATAGGGTTTGCAAACCCCATTCCTCTCTCATTTCTTGTTTTGATATTTTCTGTGTCATTTAGATATGAGTTGAATTGAAAAATCTAGTTATCGGGCAATTTCTTGTATTTTCTGTATTTCCAGTGAAGTTTCGATCGATCGAACCCCAGATCAATCGATCAAAATTCCACTTTGATCGATCGAGCCCTCTGAATTCATGACCTTTCACTTTCTATTTCAATCAATTAAAGCTCATCTCAATCAATCAAAATCCATTTGGATTGATCGAAACCTAGATCAATCGATTAAAATTTCACTTCGATCGATCGAAATTGCGTCATTTGAACTTCCGAAAAATGCCTTAACTCTTCATTTTTTCCCCCTAACCCTAACCCTAATTTTCTCTTTATTTTTCCTTTTCTTTTTCTTCCTTATTTTTATTTTTATTTTTCTTTTCTTTCTTTATATTTCTCTCTCTCTTCCTCCTTCTCTTTTTATTCCCCCCCTGATTTCACACTCTCTCTTATCTCTCAATCTCTAATCTCTTAAGCTCCCTCATCTCTCAATCTTTAATCTCTTAAGCTCCCTTATCTTTCTCCACCTCAGGCAACACCACCCCACCCACCTCACCTTCTCTTCCCTTGACACCGACGAAATCCAAAGCACCCATCTCGTCACCGTCAAGCTCCATAACTACCAGCGAGAGCTTTTGGCCAAAAGGCCAAGCTTCTTTATCTCCACTTCCTTATTTTCTCTCAAGCTCTCTTCTATTTATCATCTCTGCCCAATTTAGTCCTAGAAGGACTCGGTCACCTTCTCCGGCGACCTCTAAAATTTCCGACAAGACTCCGGCAATTTGTCACGGTGAGGTCGAAAATCCTCATTTTCGCTCGAATCTCTGCGTTTCAATCTCCTATTCTCTCTTTTGAATCGGGTATCCTTCAATTTGTCCTCTTTCATTTATTTTATTTTATTTTTATTTCCATTTTATTTTGTTTATTTCATTTCCATCGTTTTAGATCATTTGTATATTGGCTTGTGGATAAAAAAAATGGAAAAAAAATAAAAATTGAAAAAAATAAAAAATAAAAAATAAAAATGAAAATGGAAAAATTGTTTTAAAAAAAACAAAAAAATTGGAGCAATAAAACTTTGGAATGTATACCTTGATTTTAATTGAATGGTGATGGGAACACATTGAAGAATGAATTGTGGTTGTTGGTGTAGCTTAAAAGGAGAATGGAAAATTTCTAATTTGGATTTGTGGATTAACTTTGTGGGCGGTGTCCCTCTTGAATTGTTGAATGAATTTGATTTAAATTCCATGTGCTACGTGAATTGTTGATTGAAGGTTAAAATGTATACTTGTCGTGTGTTTAAAATTTTTGGAAATGCCCACTTTTAAGGGGAAACCATGCCGGATTTTTGAAAAAAAATTAAAAATTGAACTTTGATTTTAAATTCCGAAAGGCATATGGTTTGTTTTTGAAACATGAAAAGGTTGTTGAAAAAGAGTTTTGAAGTTAAGGATTTGGTTTTGGTTTGAAAAGAAAGAAAATTTTAAATTGTTTTAAAAATCCAAGTTGTTTTGACATGTGTAGCTTTTGACTTTGGAAATATCATGATTGTGCAAATTTTGTTTGTTGATTTAGAATGCACATTTGAATGTCAAATTGAACTTCTTGTCTCGAGACTTGAAGTGAAAGGAAAAATTTTCAAATCTTTGGAAACTTGTTTTGAAATTTTAAGTTAAGATAAAATGTGAAGTTCTTGATTCTTGGAATTATCATGACTTTGTCAAAGTGGTATGTTGATTTGAATTTGAATTGAAATGGAAATCTTGTTGCACTTGACAAATTCTTAAAAAAATTTATAATTGAAATGGCATTACAAATTTGAAGTGTTGTGAGCATGATCCCGACTTATTCATATGATTGTCTTGAGTATGAAATGCATGGATGTTGCTTAATTCTACTGGTTTCAAATGAATGCAAACATGCTTAACTTGAAATTCATGTTTTTGAACTTGAAAATACAAAGTCTTATCTAAAATGCTTAAAAGTGTTTCAAATGGAACTCTTTGAAAAGTTTTGATCTTCAAATGCCTTCTACTCATGATTCAAGTGTATTGTTTTGGTAAAATGATCTTTGAATGTTTCAAATGCTTTGTGATCACACTTGTTGGGTTTCAAATGATTAAAAAGAAAATTTTTGAACTTTGTTTTGAAAATGAGAAGTCGAATTGCATGATTCTTGTTATGAAGCTTTTATACAATGCAATTGAATGTTTTGACTCCAAAGTTTTCAAAAATTCCAATTTTGCCCCAAAAGTGTCGAGTAATTCCAAAGTTGACCAAAATGCCCTTGTTTGAGTTGAAACTTGTTCTATTTGACTCATTTCCATCTAATTGCATGTGCTAAGTGTCTTTGAACTTGTTTGTGATATAATCATTGATTTTTGCCATGCTAGGGCACAAGTTTGATGTCTTTTGACTTCCTTATCATGATTTTGATTTTCTCTAGCAAATGAGATTAATTGCCATTCTAACCCAACTTTTTAAAGTCAAATGATTCCATTGTTGCTTATTGACCTTGAAACTTGTCAAATGTGTTCCTATTTGAATAATTGTGTGCACGTTGGAATAATTTCTCCTTGCTGCTTTTATATACACCATTTTGCACACACTTATGCCGCATTGATAGTTTTTGAGAGTTTTTGAGAGTTTTTGTGCATATTTTGAGCCTATCTTCTTGGAATTGATCTTCGACTAAGTTTGGGGGTGCGTTATGGATGTTTAGAATTTCAAATGCATGATTGGGATGTGGTTTCTATTCTTTGGCCTTAGTATCTCTTTTTGAGCTTAACTTAAATTTTGAAATGAAATTTGATTTGAGTCTGAGGATTATTTGTTCTATCTTGGAAATTACCTGTTTAAATGGCATTTACTTGATATCATACATTTGTGATGCATTTCTGAGAGCCAAGTAAGGCTTATGACCGAGGTTCTTTCCGCTCCTAATTTTGATTCCACAATGGTAAGCTTCTTGTATTTTCAATTTTTGACCATTCCTTTATTCATTTAAGCTTTAAAGGGGGTCGCGAGCCATAAATGATCATTTTTCTGCTTATATATTGCTTAGAGGGGGTCACATGCCATGAATGATCATAGGACGTTGATTTTGTTGCATTGGAGTACGGAATATTTCTTTGTCTGGAGTTTGTTGATATATGTCCATCATTCAGATTTATGCCATCTAGTTGCATACCATATCTACAATTCATTCTTGAACTTGTCTGTCATAACATACCTTGGATTGAAGTATTTTGCAACCGTGCTTTCCACTTAGTCTTTATTACATGACATACATACTTTTTGAGTCCTAAGTTAATATTTGCCATTATTATATGCTCCATGTTATCCTGCTTGCTCCATTTGATCTTCACCGTTGCACTTATAGAAATTCTTGCTTAGGAACTGATACGATGTCATCTTAGGTCTTACTTGTTTTATCATTGCAATATCTACTTGTGTTTTAGGTTTGTGAATACACGTTACATTATTTATGCAGATTATAGCCTATGCTCGCCCTATTGATCATATTTCTGCTCAAAATGTTCCAAATGTGACTAATCTACACTCTATGTCATTACTGCATTATGTGAGATTGCTTATTGTGCTCTGATCTATTCTGTCTAGCTGAGGCAAGTTGAATGATAATTTTGAAGCCTTCTTAATAATTTTTTGCACAAGTATGATCATTTTTGTTCATTCTCTAATACTATTTGATTCAGGTATGCTTTGTGTTTTCTTATTAGTTTTTTACCTTATCCTATACCTGTGCATTGATTTATTCTTATTGCTTGCAGATGCAGCGTAGACAAAAGACTCTTTGCTAGGAAGCGAGTGCACAGAGCTCCACAGCCTCCACCACCTCCTCCTTTAGAGGGAAAGTCTTCTTCTTCGTCTTCATCTTCTGTATCTACAGTGGCCTATTTCGAGCCATCTTCTATGGAGGCCAAGCATCTTATTATCCGAGAGGTACCTGCTGTTTCTTACTCTACTCGGAAGCTGGAGCCCGAATACAAATTCTACCATGATTTATTTTCACACTTGGATCAGACCAAGTAGTCCTATGATGAGCTTGTTCAGAGGGTCATTGACATCATCATGACACCGGCAGACAAAGTTTTCTATCCCCGGTTGGTTGCATTGTTCTACCAGCACCTCTGAATAGATGTAGATGACAAACTTCTATTACATACCATTATTGATGGTCAGGAGATCAATATTTCTCTCCAGGCCATAGCTACTGCTTGTCAATGCCCCCATTCATCTCCATTGGCTATTGATTCTTATGATCCATTATATGCAAGTGCGCCACCTTTTCCTTCTAAGCTGACAATGTTAGCTACTTTATCTCCACATTGTGCCTTTGAAGGCAACACCTTTGCAGACCAATTTGATATTGATTACCAGCATTGGTTCATTGATTCTGTGTTGCACCTTAATGTCTTCCCATCAGGCCATGGTAGTCAACGGAGAGGGGATTTTTCATGCTCTATACTATTTGATCCAGGGCTATTGGATTTCTATTCCTGCATTTATTTGGGATCTTATTCATAAGTTCTAAAAGAATCTGCATCATACGCACAATTTTAGAGCTGTAGCTTGGCCTTTGCCTTATGGCCACCTGATTACTCAGCTACTACTTGACCAGGGTTATCAGTTTGACCTAGATGAGATCCCAGAGACTGATGTAGAGAGAGATAGGAGATCCTATAACCAGGCCAGATGAATAAAGAACTATAATTCTTGCATCAAAAATAGAAAGAATAGAATATGAAAAGACAGAATGCGCAGTAGAGAATGGCAGATGACGCAGCAACAAGGGATACAACTGATAGATCTCCTCCCCGACAGAGGTGTCACACTACCACTGTAACCTCTACCTCACAGCCAGATGTACCTACTACATCTTAGCTGGATGAACCCTCTCTTGTCCCTCCCGTAGAGCCGATAGCACAGATCGACACTCGATCTTGATATGCCAGCACTAATTCTAATTACAGATCTGATGTCACTCAACTACACACAAACTTTATTTCATTAAGAGCTGATATAACTAGGCAGTGTGAGGATATCACGAGGCAGCATGATGACCTGGTGAGGAGACATGATGATTTACTAAGGAGGCACGATGACTTGAGGGTAGATGTAGCTGAGGTGAGGCATGAGCTTAGAGCATTGCGGAATGACCTTACAGCTTATCTCACTCGACACAACTGCGAGATATCTGACATGCTGCAGCACATTGTTGATATGATGACTCTAGATCCTACACCCTGATTCCACCATTCTCTCTTTCTCTCTCTCTCTCCTATCTATTATATGTTCTGATACACATCTATTGCTGAGATATTTTTGCACTATCTTAACACTTGCACTGGTTTTGGATACTTTGGATATTATTTTTTTGTATTACACTACTATACATTAATCTTTGGATATTTGGTTTTGGATTTACTTGCTATAGATGGATTTTTGGGATTTTGATTTTAGTTTTGGATATTCTGAGCGTTGCATTACTCAATGCTATGATTTTAACCAGTTCTTAGTTTCACCTCTCATTTATATCACTAATGTATAAGTTGTTGGACCAAGAAGGGGGGGTTAAATTGGTCCTAGGTAGTTTCTTCTCTTTTTCACTTAAGTGTAAACATACATAACATAGAAGATAAAACCAATACAAACAATCAAATCACATGAACACAAGATATACAAAGAAACCCTTTCAATAGGGAAAAATCTTGGTTCTTGACCTCAGCCAATAAATGCCTCCACTAGTAGTATGAACCTTGTTACACACTCAGCTATCTCACTTACTACATACACCCTTGTCCAAGAATAGATACTAACTTTCACAACCAATCCACACGCACTAGCTCACCATCTTCATTTACTGTATGTAAGTAGTTACTCACTCAGCTGCCCCACTTTCCAACCACCTTGTACTTACTAGGACACTAATTTTTATAGCCTCTACACACACATAAGATCAAATAATGTGCACACAAGTACTCCCCCAGTCCACAGCCCCTTTGCTTGGACACACAAACCTCTAAGTAGCTTAATCAACAATGAATAGAGGTGTCAACACACCAAATACAATATAATTAAGCTGGAACACAAATTAAGAGTCAATACACATAGCCTTAATTACCACACTACAAGAAGCTTCACTTGCCTGCAATAAAAAGGATAGAACTGTCAACTCATAATGCAGCATCACTTGATAATTAAACTAGGTTCCCATAGCCTTGAATTAGTCCAATACACTTTCTTGTAAGGATAACACAAGTAGATAAGTAAGGTAGAACAAGAACAGCTCCCACAAGGCAAAAACCCTAAAATCAAGGGTAATAAAGTAACTTCACAATACAGCTCCAAGAATGGCCTTCAATGGACTTCCATAGCTCTGTATAGCCAAAACACACTTTATGTGATGGCCCAAGTTTTGCAACCCGGTGTGTTAGTGATCACCCGAAAGTTGACCTGGTAACGGATCCGAAATGTGGAAGTGAAAGATAAACCAAGGTCTTTAGAGATATAAATCATCCCTAAGATACCAATGTGACCTTCCATGAAGTTATGGAACTTAAAGAGAGCGAAAGATCAAATGAGACTCAAATGGGCAAAATTTGTTAATCAAGGGCAAAATGGTCAATTTACAAATAAGAAGGGAAATTTGAATCCAAGCAAGTTAAATAAGGTCTATACAACCTAAACTAATAATTTTCCAACATTCTAAGAGGTTCCAAGAACTTTGGCTAAGAATTCCACAAAAATGCCCGTTCCTGGTTCCAAAAAAATATGACACTATCTCACTAAAACATAAATAACTCCCTTTGTGATTTGAATTTGAGAATGGTATCAGTACCATTGGAAATCAGACTCAAAATTCTTGAGTTTAGGCTTAAGAATTACCCCATTTGGATTAGAAATGAAGAAGTTATGGCCATTTGAAGTTGGAATAACATTACTGAAACAAAATCTGAAAGGCTGGTGTGTGTGAGCTATTTAGGTTGACCGAAATGGCATTTCGATCGGCCGAAATGAACAAAAAATTTCCCAAAAACTGATTTTTGAGGGAAGGCCACTTCGGTAGGCCGAAATAAGGCATTGGTTGACCGAAATGAACCCAAACAGTGATTTTGGCTACTAGAATGTGTGTTTTACTGTGTAATTAATTCCCAAAAGCTATCGGTCGACCGAAATAACATTTTAGTCGGCCAAAATGACTCAAAAAGGTGTTGTAGGACCTGCTATATGTCAAAAACATTTAGGTTTAGCCCAAGCCTCAAATTGCATTATGATTTGGTTCAAAACCAAAGGTTAAAAGCTGATTTTTCAAGGAAATATAAGCATGTGAACATGGCAACAAACTTAATATGAATATTTGAATGTAACCCAATGGATTATAGCCTCATACATGTCAATTACGAGAATTTCATATGCCAAACCTCTAAAGTTGGTTAAAATAATTTTTAAAACAAAATATGGTATTAAATGAATATAAGTACTAAGGTAAACATGCTTGGCCCTTGGCCTCATTATATACATGATAATAGTGTCAAAAGTAAGTACTTAAGTATCATTACACATCAAGGAAGCCACATTAGCTTCTAAAATAC
>JAOTQH010283266.1:0-10105 GCA_025631255.1 Cornus kousa
CTATTGAGGTAGGGGGTGTTATAGTTTATTATCCAAGTGAATTAATTATTTTTGTAGAGATGTATAAGCTGTATGCATGTCTATTATGAATTTGAGAAATTAATGATTAAATGTAGTTTTCATATAACTCACTTTAGACGTTATATATGACATGGTCATAACTTAATCCTTGTTATATATTAATTTGAGATCATTGAATAACTCTTAGAATCTAGAGAAATTAATTAATTAGTTTAATAAATTTCTATTTTATTTTTCTGATGATTTAGTCATGTATCTAATAGAGCTTTTTTATTTTTATCATATATCATGACTTGTTGCTTAACTTGTTGGTTTTGAAAACTTTGGGATATCATCAAGAACTTGACTTGGATAGGACTTGGTTCTAGTATGGGAGATAGAGAGCTCCCTACACTATAGTGCACACCAGGGAAAGGTACCTATGGATTAGTAACCCTAAAGTGATCCCAAGAGTTTGGTTTTAATTCAGGCGATAGCCAATTATCCACTTTGGTTTGATTTCCCACTTTAAATTCCAAGCTGATAACTTTGTGTGTTTGCATCTTATTGTGTTGTGTTGGAAGTGCCAAAGTCGGTTAAACATTATGGATTGAATTACATTAAATTGTAAGTTTGTATGAAGTTAGTCTTTTGTAAGCTCATTCCCTAAGAGTAAACTTGTTTGCTCACCCCAAAGTTATCGGGTTGTTTTTCAGGTAAAGAAGCATTATTGTGGGATGCACAATACTCATAGGCATGCTTGACTACTTGGAAAAATTTTGTCATGTAGAACAAGCACTTGTTTAGCATGTTTTACTTTTGGATGATATGTTTTACATACCATGGATGTATGGTATTTTAGAAGCTAAGATGGCTTCCTTGATATGTAATGAGTATCTAAGTACACTTTTTGATGCATATTTTTGTATGTATAACATGAGGCCAAGGGCCATTAATTTTAAAGTTCAAAAGTATGCTTTTAAACTTGTTTTGGATAATTTAGAATGCATGTATAGCCTTAAAGTTAGCCTTAAACTTGATTTCTGTTTTGTTGTTCTGCTGACTTCTTGCATTCTGTCTTGTCGTTTTCCTAATTTCTCGCATTTTGTTTTGTCGTTCTGATGATTTCTTGTTTCTGCTTCGTCGTAAGGCAATCTAAACGCTTAAACCTTTTGTCAGAATGCCTGACCATATAGGTCAAAACGTCTAAATGCTTGAACCTTTTGGAATAATATTTGAACCTTTGGGAAGAACGCTCGCACCATTTAAAAGAACGCTTGAACCTTTTGGAAGAACGCTTGAACCTTTTGTCAAAACGCCTGAATATGTAGGTCAAAACGTCTAAATGCTTGAAGCTTTTGGAAGAATATTTGAACCTTTTAGAAGAACGCTCGAACCTTTTGGAAGAACGCTTGAACCTTTTGGTAGAACGCTTGAACCTTTTGGAAGAACACTTGAACCTTTTGGAAGAACGCCCGACCATGTAGGTAAGAATGTCTGACCTTGGATGAATGTCGAACGAATGCTTGGTGTTATGGCATTGGACAAGCGCTCATCCATACCTCAAATCATTTCCTTTCTTTTGCTTTGATCACCTTTCGCTTTCGCATTTCGGATCCATTTTGGGTCATCTTTTGGTCATCACTGACGCAACGAGTTTATAAAACTTAGGCCGTCACATGACATGTGGGGAGTTCCCATGGAATAAACCGCACTGGATCGCAACTCTTATGAATTATTATTGAAATTTATTTAATGTTACGTGGTAATTGGATGAATGGCCGATATAGTCTTGTTATATGAAGTTTTCTATTTTTTTGCTAAATAGAATAAGCGAGTCCAAATTAGGACTTGCCATCTTTAAAAGCAAGGGCCTCCATTTTTTCTTATGTAAATGAATCTTACCACACTTGGCAAGTTCCACAGAGTTTATCATAGTTTTGACCATAGTATATCATTTATTTTTAAGAATGATTATCATGGTTTCAATAAAATGGAAACTTACCAAGTTTGGTAAGATAAAGGTTGATCTAGCTAGATGAAGGAAAACGTGGGGCTAATTGTTCCCTTATTTCTAGGAGACTTCAACAACAGTTTAGTTAAGTTAGATAACATTGCGAAAAGACGTGGGAGTTTATTTAGTTTTTATAAATATATATATATATATGCAAATAAATGTATTTATTAGGCTTAACCCACGATGGAGTAATCACCGTGAAAAGGAGTCCATAATGCCTTGAGTTCTAAATTCATATGAGGCAAGGTTGAAGGGAAGTTGCTAAAATTAAGGAAGTGCACTACAACTATAACCCACGATGTAAACTTAGTTGAAGGATAAAAAGTGACCATAACGCCATGGAAGATTTAGCCTAAAATTAAGGAAACATGGTCTATAGAAAAGGTAGTGGGCAGTATCTATATGTGTACAGATATATATATATACATATATATATTCTAGAAAATTCCAATGACAAGGATGTTACTAAAATTCAGGAGTTCATGGCACCATATATTCTAAAGCTCAGAATGAAGATACCCATGATGGTAAGTTATCAGAGTTAAATGGATGTGGGTGATAATATATTTTTGGTATATATATATATATATATATTTGAAATATTATTCGAGATAAGGCAATTATACTATGAAAGGAAGGTTTTACCGGAAAGAAAGACTACTAGAGATCGTGGGACACTTGACCAAACAAGAAAATGCCGGTTGAGAGTGGTGGAATTTCATAAGGGAACTACCACTAACCGAAGCAGTTGTTAAAAAAAGTGGTTAATAGAGCTAATTAAATCGTGTCTGAAGAAGGGAGAAGTCTGTGACAGAGGAAGAAAGAGATGGGAAGAGGAGGTTATAACTGCCAAGAGAATGTAGGGCACTTGGCAGTCTGAAATTTGACCAAATGGAAGCAACCAAGGCTGCCACACATCAGTTTACATGCATGGAGGAGCTCTATAAATAGAACACTTAGAGCTAGTTTGTAAACCCTGTTTAAATGACACAATAACACAGCACTTCAATTTCTTTACATTCATGTCTCTTTACATTTATGTAATGCAGTTTCAGTATGTTTAATTCAAGTCCTGCACTTATCTTTCTTACTTTCCAGCACCTTACTTTGAAGTCTTGCACTTTCGAAATAGCTTTCCTTTCCACTAGCCATAGAGTAATCCAAAAGTCCTTTTTCAAGGGAAAAAGAACCTTTGAAGTTGGTAATTCCAGTTATTCATACAATCGCCTGATCCGTACAATCTCCTACTAGATAATTATTCGGATATCCACTTTGGAACAACAGCAGTTCCTGGCACTCCCGACATTTACTATCCTTTCTACACTTGGAAAGGACCACGGTTTTCCTGAGCCGAACATTCTTGGCATGCCCGGTGGGACATCTTAACAGATTATTCAATGGCCGGTGGAAGAAGGCAAAGCAAGTCTGTCCAGGACCCTGCTGAAATTAGAGAGGTACAAGCCGGTGAACTTCCAGCTGAAGGTTCATGATTTATACCTGGTGAAAGTGACATGGTGCAAAAATTTGCCTAAACAATGACAAATGGACCTATTATGGATAACACCTGCATAATGGCAATGCAGGAAGATAGGTTTACACAAGACCAAGCAAGAGTTGCCCAAAACTTAGCCAGAGTTGTGCAAGACCAATCTAAGGCTAGTCAAGATCATATAAAAGCCGCTCTAGCTAGTTAGCGAAAGTTAGAAGAAACTATGGACCAAATCTCTTAAAGGTTCGAGTCCATGTTGGAAAGGTCCTTTGGAGGTTTGTCTCAAATTTTGGCCCTTCGACCAGACAATTCTAAAGGGTCCCCACTAAGCTAGTAGGTCGGCAACATTTATTGAAGGTAGTTCTTCTCAACAACATACAAGGCCATTCCCTCCAACTCAACAGCAGGTGTAGTCCATTCTAATGGCACAGACTTATATTTCAGTTATACCTATGACCGCCCCAATAGCACAGATGACTATTTCATAAGCAGCGCCCATGCCATTTATTCAGCAAATTTAGAACCCTCCACCTGTGGCATTTCCATAGTAGAATTAGTATGATTAGCTTGGCCAACAATGGCCATGCCATATTCCTTAAGCACAACAAAGCGTTCCACCTGTGATCATTCAGCCAACTACACCTATTCCTCCAAGGCTATCAATAGTCATTCCTGTGGCGGTTGGGGGGCAACCATTTCTAAGGGAGCCACTTCTTGACCAAGGTGGAAGGAACCGTGGTAGGAATAACTATCTTGATGTCAACCCACTACCTATGGTGGGTAGGGGGCATCAAGTGGCCAATCCACTTTAAGGTTACCTAGACAACAACCTTCTACAGCCTATAGCACTTGATAGAGGCCAATTTATAGAATTTCTTAGCAAGAATTTGGCCTAACACGAAGGGGTGGAAGGCCAACCTATAGAAAGCCCTATTCAGAGTTCATTAATAAAATTGAATTTCCAAGGAATTTCAGATTTCCAAAGTTTGCAACGTTCAATGGAAAGGGCCAACAATCCACATTGGAACATATCAGCTGATTCACTGTCTAATGTGGAGAAACAGTAACTAATCCATAGTTAAAGATATGTTTGTTTCTAAATACACTGACGGCTATGCTTTTAGTTGGTATTCTAACTTTCCCACCAACTCTATCCAAACTTGGCAGTAATTTGAGGATTCATTCCATACTTAGTTCTATAGAGTTGAGCCTGAAGGGTCCATGGTGGACCTTTCCAGACTTCATCAACTACCTGGAGAGTCAGTGATGAGCTTCCTTTCCAAATTCAAAAGGGCCAAGTACAAATGTAATTTATCCTTGCCACCAGAAGAGTATGTGAAGATGGCTGTGAACGGCCTGGAATTTAAACTTTGTTAGAAGCTTGAAGAAGTGAAATTCCATGACTTTTTTAACTTGGCCAGCAAAGTGGCTAAGTATGAAGAGCTCCTTTACAAGGAGCAAGACCAAAAGATCTCTTCTAAGGGCACATACTATCGTAATCCTAACTATGAGGTGTATACCACTGAAACTGAAGGGGAGTTTGAAGTAAATGTAGCCAAGCTCAACATAAAGAAGGCCTATACTTGTGAGGCCTTGACAAAACCAAAATCAGCCACAGCCAACTTGTAGGCCGTCTCTGGTTCCAAGTGGAAGGAGGCAGACCCTTCCAAGAATTACTCTTTTAAAATTTCTAAAGCCCAGCAAATTTTTTATTTGCTCATGGCTGACAAGCAACTAATTTTTACAACAGACCACAAGATGCCATCGGCCTTAGAAATGGCCGAGAAAGAGTATTGCAAATTTCACAATTTGTGGAGGCATTCCACTAACAATTGTGTTATTTTTCGTAACATTATGCAAAAGGGAATTGAAGATGGCAGGTTGAAGTTTCCAAAAAAATCAGAAGTCATGGGTGTTGATGGAAATCCTTTCTCTAAGGTTGTTAACATAAATGTTACTTCTCTTGCCTCGGAACACCTTAGGGAAAAGGTGGACTTGGTAGATTCAAGAGCTAGTGGAAAACTTGAAAACCCTGAAGCTGCACTGTCCTTGGAGAAAATGGTGGCCAAATTGTAAAAGTGACTCCGTGAGGCTCAGATAGCATTAATCTAGCACAGTAATTATCCCAAGTGTAAAATCCAAAATGAAAAATGCCATAGGGATTTTCTAAAAGAGGAGCAGAAAGAAAGGTTTCTTAACATTGACAGAGGATAGAACCGGAAGGTCCATGACCGGTTAACTTTCCAAAAGATGGAAAACTCAATCACTGTGACCATTCCAGAGAAGGAAAGTCGGGTCTACACAGAAAGAAAGACAGCAGTAAAAGGTCTAGAATTCTTTCCAATGAGCAGGAATAAGCTTCCTAATGTAGCAAGTTTCCATCCTGGAAAAGTATAAGAGCATCAATTGGTGTGGTAGGACCTTTAAAGGTGACAACAATTCCAGGACAAAACTAGCCTCGAAAGTATAAGTCAGAAAGGGGAATGAGCATCTTCGTCCAAGAATGGTTAAGCCTTCCACTTCGTAAAATGATAGGTGGAGGAGGCTTGATCATCCTAATTTTTCGGTTCATGATGATTTCCATTTAACCCGCACATAAAAGCGAAGGTAGCAAATGAAGAGTGTTGACAGAAGGAAGTTATGGGAGAAAGACCATGGTTAGAATAACTGTCCAAAGAAGACAACTAAACCATCAAACTTATCTGAACTTCTAGCTAAAGGAGGAGTTAGAGATCCTGATGATTTGCTAAATCTTAATTCAGACATTGGAAATTCCTTATTGGCAGAGGGCCTTCCTACAAAAGATGGAATAAACATGGAAATCTCTAACAGTTCTAGCAGCAAAAAGAAGATTTATTTTTTGGGCTTTCCAGGTGAATTTACTTACAATATGGTAGTGGTTTTCCCATTAATTTTTAAGCCACAACCAAATCAGCCAAGTTCAATGGAAGGAGATGTAGTAGATACAAGTCCTCCCTTGGAAAGCCATGGACAGTCTAGTTTTGGGCCATTCGTAATGGAACTGAATGAAGGTATCCATATAGAAAAAGTTTTCAAAGAAGAAGCTGAGCATCTCTAGAAATTAAAAGGGATTGTAATAGAAGAAAACAACCCCACAGCTCTAAAGAAAATTATATTGGAAAAGCCACCATATGACATGACCTAGTAGCTCAAACCTTTATATATCAAGATACTGGTAGAAGGGAGGCCCCTGGCAAGAGTTTTGGTGGATAATGGTTCAGTATTGAATGTGATTCCAGCCAATGTTATGCGCATGCTTGGAAATTCGCCTGAAGATATCATTCTAACCGATGTATCCATTAATGAATTTACAGGGGGAATAGTGAAGACACAATGCATACTACCATTGGAATTAACGATGAGAGATAGACTTCAATCACAGCCTTTTTCGTCATTGAATCCATAGAAGCTTATAACTTGCTTTTAGGCCATGAATGGATTCACCCAAACTTTGCATTCCATCTTCACTCCATCAAATGCTGATATTTTGGGATGGAGATGAGGTGAAAGTAGTGGAGGCTAATAACCAACAATTTATGGCAAGGGTCTACCATGCGGATGCTAAATTATATAATAAAGAATTCATTCTAATCAGATTTATTGGAAAGGATAGCAAAGGCCATCCAAAGAAGGCCATTATAAGGAGAAACCTCATAGAAGAGGATATAAATAAGTTTTTCCTTGGAACACCAAGGCCAACAATTTTACCCAAAGCTGGTGTTCAATGTTGCATTTCAGATAAAAGTTTTTAAGGAAGAGAAGCCTAAAGAAGATAGGATACTTGGCCAGGCGGTTAATTGCTGCCTTGCCAGGTTAATAGCATATCTAGCCGAACTATGGCTGGAAAGTACTACAGCTGCCAGTACCTCATTTTCAACAAATGTGTTAGAGATTATAGAAGATATTAAAGATAAGTTGGATGATATCCAATTAACAAACTTAAAGGCAGCACCAATGAAGTTGGATAATCTTAAGGCTGAAGTACAAGATCCACTTTTGGAAATCAATCTTGGAACAAAGCAAGACCCTAAGCCTGCCTACATTAGTAAGCTCCTGGAACCAACCTTTAGAGAAGAATTAATTTCCTTACTTTATGAATACAAGGATTATTTTGCATGGATATATGAGGAAATACCAGGACTTTCCATAGAGTTGGTAGAGCATAAGCTGCCAATCAAGGAGGGTTTCAAGCCTTTCAAGCAGCCTACAAGAAGGATGTCCCAAGAAGTTGTTCTAAAGGTTAAAGAAGAGATAGAAAGGCTACATAAGGCCGGTTTTATAAGAACTGCTAGGTATGTTAACTAGATTTTGAACATAGTCCAGGGGGATATGCCCAAAACAAATTTGGCGCAAACTGGGGTCAGAAACCCTGAAACTAGAGAAAAATGACCAGAAGGAAATTCTAAGAGTTCACGAGTTGATGAAAAGTGAAAATGAATCCCGTATGAGGATCCAGTCTCAAAACAAGGTATTTAGTAATAACTTTCATTAATTGCACAATGGCCCCTACAAAAAGGGTTAGCTGCAAAACTGCCCCAAAATGAAAATATCTTCGAAGGATATTTTTTTAGATACCCCTGAAATAAAATATCTTCAAAAGATATTGATGAAAAACACCCCAAGAAAAGAAAAAATTCTGAAAAACTGTGCATCCATGCCCCTATGGGCACTGGGAGCAACCAGAGTACTTTCTTACAAAAATAAAGATACGTATTTCATGGAAACCACTCAAGATGAAGGCACGTGAAGTCAGAAACCAACTCTGAGCACGAAAAGTGAGGTTGTGCCAAAAACTGATAAACGAGGAAAAGATAGAATAGGGAAAAGGATGAAATAGTGCATAGTGTCCGAAAAGTGAAAATTTGTAAATGACTCGGTCCTTAAAGGATGTTGTCAATCCAAGCAAAAGAGTCTTAAAAATCATTTCTGAGCACTCAAGATGACACTAAACGATGAGAAATGGAACTCAGAAAAGAAAATTAAACGGAAAAAATTTATCTGTAAAATTTCAGGAAAAAAGAAAGGAAGGAAAATTTTCGGGTCGTTACAACCTACCCTCCTTAAAGAAATTTCGTCCCAAAATTTGGAACATACCAGAAGAGAACAGAATATTGATCGAACAAAAGGTTAAACCAAAGGATAATACCTCATATGAATTGACACGTTAAGTCAATGTCAATTGCCGAGAGAATCCCAAGACAACGAAACGTTAAAACATGATAAAAGAAGAGAGTGACAAGGCAGTACGAACAGCGACTAGAACCCGCCCACACATACTCAAATGTGTGGTAGCAATGACAATGTTTAGCGCCCTCCCACAACACACAACTTGGTACGGTAGCATGACAGTTTAGGGTACTAGTTCATAACCTGCCCCGAACCGGGTTAACTTTGAAAAACCTATCGATACCAATGACATCAGTGTCAAAGATGATCATTACCAAAAGCACTACGAGAACCAGGCATTTTGTGAGAGTGGGGTATGGTCCAAAAATGTCTGGCCGGACCATGCTGGCCAATCCCAAAACTCTAACAACAATGTCCTGGCACTGTTATGCTTAAGGCCTTAGATCTAGAAACCACGAAGGAAAGGAAAATAAAATGGTGCCTCCCTAGCCCGCGTCTCACTTCACCGAACAAGGTCTATGATTCTACACTCACATGAGCCTTACTCGCATCAACCGATAGAACAAATAAGAAGGTTCCCTACATGGGTCCTTACATAATGAATTTCTCCTATCCAAGGAAGAAACTTCATGAAACAAGAATGTATCCAAGGGATACAGCAGATCTAAAGAGACAAGGTCAAAACCAGCCATGAAAGGAGACAACTAGTATGCAACATAGCAACAGATTATCTACTCTTACAAGAAGTATAAGCACATAAGCCATGTCAGTGTATACAAGAGAAAAACGAAAAGCATAACAATACGCTGCATGTAATCATGTCAAGATGAACAAGTGCAAACAATGTACTTAGGCAGACAAGCATATACCACATGCTAAAATAACAAGCAAGCACCATGAGCTAAGGTAAACAGGCATATATCATACGCTAAGACAGTCAAGATAAGCTTCTAAATAGGTTACCACATAAACAAATAGACATGTTATCAAATCAAAACATGTTATGAAGAAGCACGTAAGTACATTGTACTACAATACACGTGAATGAAAAGTGTAAGGTATGCAGACATATATCGCATACGGTCATACTAACATAAGCACATAGACATGATATCACACCAAGACATTATAGCCACCGTGACCATGCTATCAAGAAGCATATATACACATAAAGCATGCTTAACAAATAATAGATGTCTTAAAACACCTAAGCATGTGAACATGTTATCATACAAGATATGTTATCAAGATACATTTAAACACATAGAACATGGCAACACAAGCATGATATGCACCCAAAACCCATCGTCCAAGGTATTCGAACCCGGACACTCTGATACCACTTGTAACTGATGAGCACTGAAAAGTGTGCAATTAAACCCGTTAAGCTTAGGTATTCTAGAACCTTTATCTATCTTACTTTACCGTTTTAGATTGATTTCGTGTTATTT
>JAOTQH010283286.1:0-19625 GCA_025631255.1 Cornus kousa
CCCCCCCCCCCCCCCCCCCCCCCCCCCCCCCCCCCCCCCCCCCCCCCCCCCCCCCCCCCCCCCCCCCCCCCACCAAAAGCAGGGCGGTCATTTGATTAACGACTGCATCTCATACCTTGAGTGAATCACAAGAAAATTTAATGAGCTTCTCAAATGATATGGATGAAGGTGTCACCTCCAACTTTGCATGCAAATTTTTGAATGTCAAAATAACATCTTCAACCTTCAAAAACCAGCAGCCCAGTGTCAGAACACACGAGATATATAAACAGAAAGGACTCTTTTTTGAAAATAAAAGCAAGTATTGAATGAATGAAAATGAAATTGGCTGCAGTAGTGAACACACATAAGTGACAAAAATCAAGAATAACTTAAAATATTTAAATACTGATACATATTTCATATTGCAGTTTGTGTATCCCAAATCAAAAGGAAACTTATTACAGCTAAATGCAACATGTCTCTCAGGCTAAAACAACTGGAAAAGAAACCATCATGTGAATTTTTTGTACCCACCCCCCTGCTAGTGAAGAAATCAAGGTAACAATTCAAAACCACTAGCCTCCTTCAGTTGAGGTATTTACGGTGCGTGTTGGCCTGCTTCCAAGTTGTTTCCTGGTTGAAGATTAACATTGTGAAAACCAAGATTGTACCAGTTGGGGAGGTGGATGATATCCATGCCTTGGCCGATACTCTGGGGTGTGGTGTTGGATCTCTTCCAATCTCCTACTTGGGACTCCCTTTGGGAGCCTCGTCGAGGAGAGTTTCTGTGTGGGATCCGATTGTTGAGCGGTTTCAGAGGAGGCTTGCAGGTTGGAAGAAGCAATACTTGTCCAAGGGGGGAGGGTTACTCTTATGAAAAGCACACTCAAAAATCTACCGACCTACTATATGTCGCTCTATTCGATCCCTAAGACAGTAGTTCGAAGACTCGATGATATTCAAAGGAAGTTTCTGTGGGGCGGTTTAGGAGATGAGTTCAAGTACCACTTGGTTAGCTGGGAGAGGGTGTGTTCCCCTATTAATAAGGCTGGATGTGTTTAATAAAGCATTGTTGGGCAAGTGGTTGTGGAGGCTCGTCGGAGAGAGGTCCAAGCTTTGGAGGGGTGATAAAGCTTGTCATTATGGGGAGGGTGATGGAGGGTGGATTTCTAGGGAGGCTAGAAATCCAGCAAGTATGGGCTATTGGAAACTAATTCGTAGAGGTTGGCATGAATTCTCCAAACATATTCGGTTCAAAGTTAGAAGCGGGAGAACTATCAGGTTTTGGGAAGACATATGGTGTGGGGATTCGACTTTAGCTAGTAGATTCCCTCGTATTTACCGGATTGCTGTGTTTAGAGATGTTGTGGTCGCTGATTATTATCATCTCGTTAATAGGAGGGTGACTTGGGATGTGCAGTTCCATAGACAGTTTCATGATTGGGAACTTTTGGAGGTTACAAACTTCCTAGCCTTCATTTATAGACAGGTGGTGGTCGGGGTGGGCATGGACGAGATGCTGTGGGTGGGTAACTCGAGAGGGGTGTTCGAGGTTAAGTCCTCCAAATGTTTGTTGGAGCGTCCTTGCCCTATGTTTCCTTGGAAAGCCATTAGGAGGACGAAAGCTCCACTGAAGATGGCATTCTTCTCGTGGATTGTTGCTCTGGGAAGCATCCTTACTATCGATAACCTCACAAAAAGAAGTCATATTGTGGTTAACAAGTGTTATATGTGTAAGAAGACGGGGGAATCTGTCAATCATCTCCTTATTCATTGCTCAGTGGCTAGGGATGTTTGGGCTATGTTTTTGGTTGCGTTTGGTCTTCCATGGGTGTTCTCAGAATCTACGGTCAACATGTTAGAGACTTGGAAAGGGTGTACAGTGGAAAGCCGAGTCAGAGATGCTTGGAGGGCCACTCCCTTTTGTATTTGGTAGGGTCTGTGGTGCGAAAGAAATAGGAGATAACTTTGAAGGAGAGGAGTCTCCCATTTGGGCTATTAAATTCAATATTCTTACTTCTTTATTTTTTTGGGTCAATGGGCGGGATTGTAATTCAATGGATTGTCTTTTGAATTTTGTGGATAGCTTATGGTGTCAATTTTGGTCGGCTCTTTGGGAACATTCCCTTTCTGAGCGTTTTTTATAAAAATCTTACTTATCAAAAAAAAATAATGATAAATAAAATAAAAAATAAAAAATTCCTAAATTTTCTATGACAAGTTGAACAAACTGGTTACCTAATACCAGCTATTGAAACAGTAAATTTCCTAACTACCTAGTTAAAAGAAAGAAATAGGAAATGAAGAAGCTATAAAGTCCTTGAACTCCAATACCCCAAATATATAATAACTGGCTTCTTAAAGGATTTGAATCAATACATTCCATTAGATTTTAGGATTTGCATATTGTTGGAGAATATTATTATAGACTAAAATCACTCCAATCATATTTATTTTATTTTATTTTTTTCCTGAATGTGGAGATTTTATAAATAGGAATGTACATTACTCCAATCATATTCTATCATAGACTAAAATCACTCGTACAATATTCTCAAAGCAATATTCTGTGGAGTAATTTAAGGTTCCTATAATAATATTCTCCAACACATGACATATAGATCTCTCAAATTTTAATTTTAAATTTAACGAGAGAAAATGATACAACATACACTTCAAGTTGTTTCTGTTTCATGATGAACTTTCAACAGACAAAAAATGGAAACAATTTTGAAAATACAGTAAAATGCACAAAACTGCGAATGGAGATGGAAATGAATGATAACTTCCGGACAAATTAGAAGAATAAGATCTTAAAATATAATAGCCTCAAAAGTTGAGATTACGCTGTTGATACGCACACAGGTGATAAGACCAAAAAGTTACAAGAGGGAATATCAACCCGAATTACAACTCTTACAAATGCAGAGTATTCTTAATACTATAATCAGGTACTCACCAAATCAGCAACCACTTGACATGGCTTTACAAGTTATTACAAAGGGAGTTTCAAAGGATACCCCAAGATTTAATAATATGGTAGGCCTATGGCCTTCAACATTGCCCTATTGCATGCTTCTCCTGCTGCAATACGTCACATGCAACAGACAGTTCCTAGGTTTATCCATATGAGTTAGACTGCAAACAGACCTTGTAGTTTTTTCCGTATACACAATCTCTCCAATGAGACCCCTGAATAACTTATTAAGAGAACCTCTTCCCTACAGTTAAGCCTCGCTGCCGACATTATTATTACGATAAGTACCTCTTGCCTTGTCTCCAATTGGCATTTCCCAAGACTTCAAAGGTTGAAAACAAGGCATCTTGATTCACTTTTGAGATTAGCTTACTACGAGATGATGCTTGAAATACAGAGTCTATATACTGTACACAGCCTGAGTTGGGAACATGACTCAAGGAATGTATATCTCTTGATGGACGACTGCTGCACCATGTCCCACTTCAAGTTATGTGGATATAAGTATGGTACAGCCCAAGGAATGCATGGTTGATTCATCATAGTCCACTTCAAGGTAAGTGGACAAGAGCCAGCCCACTGCTATCTATGGGCACTTAGCTTGGTGGCCAGAGTCCAAGACATACCAAGGTGACCTCAACTCAACATCTAGGATTGTCTAGTAACTTCAGTGACATCTTGCCTATATATATCACGTCATTGGATCATGCTACAGATCGTGGTGCACCATAGGAGCACAATCCAGACACGTAGCGCCACCTAATTGGACCCCTCAGTATTACCGTCAGATGGCATTGAGTTCTGTTTGAACATTAACGTTCAACCAAAATCCAAACCCGTCTCTCATATGCCATTCCATCCTATTATGTTGCCATCCTTGTCTAACCAAATGTACGACGGTGCCTGAGTTCCCCAAAACCTCCTCATCATGCAGCAAACCAGGACTCTATATCGGATGAACCACAGGAATGCTCTGCCACTCCAAGGCAAATGATCTCGAAGCCCAACTAACAACGCAGGAGTTCAATTGTAATAAAGAGAGAGAAAACCGGTAATCACTAACTCTCTTATCCTTTCTTTCCAAATCCTCCCACTTTCTGAATGATAGAAAAACTACTATTTGAGGAGCTAACAAACCCCTCTTCCTTCCTTCTATTATTTTCCTTTTTCACCTTATTTTTAAGCCAAACACAAGATAACTCTTCATCGTTCTCCTTTCCTTCCTTCTCTTCCCAATTCCTTCAATCAAAATACACTTTCCGCAACTCACTGGCATTTCTATATCTGTTAAAAGGACCAGACCAAGCTGGTGTAAATATTACAGGCTCTGACTTGGCTCGACTCAATTCCATTGGGCTTCCACAACTTTCCAGACAAGTGCCAACCCAAATTCTGTAAACCAAAGCGCAAACTCGAGCCATGTTCGGGCCTTATATATATATATATTTTTATTTTTTCTATTTACTTACTAATATAGTTAAGACTATGACACAATTTATATTAGGCTAGGTGGTGTTCCTTTTCCTTTTACATCAGATTAATTGGTCGTCTTTTAATTGAAATAAAGAGCAACTTATTTTATACCAGGCTAGTTGGTGTTCCTTTTCATTTCACATCAGATGTGGGATGAGTAGCTCTCTACTATCAAACCCTATGCAATGGGCATAAATGGGCTGGCCTAGAAGGCAAAACTTATACCGGGACTAAAGAATTTTGCGAAGCCGAGCCTGACCACATAACGAGGATTGTGGTCCTACAAGCCACTAACAGGCCTTGTTTCGGGCTAAAAGATTGGGTTCAATTAGGTCAATTATGGGCAGAGCTTCAGTTGAACTGTATCTGGGCCCATCTACAACCTTAGTTAATCTCATCAATAATGGGCCTTAATTGGATGTAATTCAGGATATATATATATATATATCCAATAGTCTTATTATTTAATAACTAATATAATTAAAATACATATATAAAGTATTATTAACATTAACAAACATAGATGCAAATATTACCAATTCAATAACATACTGTACCCAATTTTTCCCCACCTTCATGGGGAGTTTATGCTTTGTCCCCAATTTTTCTTGGACAAAAACAACCCAATAAAACTTGCCAGCTCATAAAAGACATGGACATATTTGTAATTTCAAAAACTACCTCCCCATCTCTTCATCTTCCCCACCTTTTCTGTCTCTCTACCAGTCTCTCTCTCACATCCTCTCTCTCTATCAGTCATCAACCATGCCATGGTGAAGCACGTCGTCATGAACCTGCCACCGCCATGAATCAAACCACCGTCATGGTGATCTAACCCTTAACCTCTCCACCACTGCCGAGCGCAAGATCTTCGACGTATTTGTTTTGCCAAAATACAGGCGGTGGTGGTTGTGGGGATGAGGACGGTGGTGGTGGTTGCATAGATTGTGGTGTCTTGAGGCTGGATTTCCAGCTACCACCATGGCTATGAGGTTCGTTCGTCGGAATACACAATAGTGATGGTGGTTGTGGAGATTGTGGTGGTGATGCTACTGATTGTGGTGGTGGTGGTGGTGGTGGTGTTGATTTGCCAGAATACACAAACTGGTGGTATTGGTTAAGAAGGTGGAGATTTTGGAGGTTATGGAGGTGCGGATGGTGTGGTGGTGTAACTGGTTGTAGTAGTGGTGGTGACACCGCCAATTGTAGGGGTGGTGCCAACGATTGTGTTGTCTGTAGAGTTTAGACTAGAAGTTGTTGTGAAAGAGACGCATGGTTAAGTCGTTGTGAAAGAGACGCATGATTTAAATTTTAAATTGACTAAACTAGCCTTTATTACAAGATGGTTATAACTGATGTATCAAGGGTAAATATGTTCATTAAAAATTGGGGACAAAGCTTAACCTCCCCATGAAGATGGAGAAGTAAGCTTTCCCCTAGTTTAAAGTATTATTAACATTTACTAACATAATTACATATATTACCAATTCAATAAGATATTTTACTGCTATTAAATAAAGGATATAATAATAAACTAATACAGTAATATACTTAAAGCAACAATATACATTTTATGGTACTAACTTTGCTACAAGTTATAGTCTATACAAGTAACACTCTCTTCGTCCGATGGTAAGCATCCTTTCAGGGATTCCAATTTCTTAAGGGAACATGTATTTAATAAACTCTCCCTTGGAAACTCCAAAACTAATCCTATAAAATTTAACGAGCTACATTCTTAGCTTGAGAAAGTTCTCAAAACTTGAGGATAATTTAGAATAATTCAAAATTTATACATTGACTTATCAAAAGGGTCACTTATTTTAGCACATTCCAAAAAAAGGAAAAGAGGGACACTTAATTTGGGACCAAGGGAGTATATTAAATTACTACAGTACTGTATCCATGAAAATTTTCACCAGTCAACCATGGAAGGCATCAGTATTGCAGTTTGTAAAAATCACCTACTTAAGGGGTATCCCAGAAAGATCTGACCCAAACTACTATTGCACATCAGCAGTCAATAAAAACTAAGTGTTATAATCTTTAAAAATAATAGATATTAAAAATGGATAAAAGAGCAAAACTGCATCAGCTTCATTGGGGCCTGACGAACATTACCAGCAGCATTCATGAGAAGTTCCTCACCGCTAAATTTGGCATGCTAATTGCATAGTTATAGATGAAGTTTGAGATATTTTCAGCTCCATTATCTGCATTTAACAAGAGAACCTAAATACAGAGCCCTTGAAACACAAAGCTGTAAGGAACAAATGAAGACTCGAGTCACAGCCAATTAAAGAAACCCAGATCCAAATTACTGACGCAATATAGTTTTAGTAGGCATCATATATTCAAGCGTATTTTCTGTAAGATGCAAAGGAATAACAATTTCACAATGCAGTAAGACGGTAATAATTTAAAGATATGATCATTTAAGTAAATTACTTCTACATGCTAAGTCCACAAGAATGTTATTCTAAATTAAAAACATTCTCTAATGACAAACTTTTCAGTTTTTTTTATTAAAAACAGAACATCCAAAACAAAAAATACTACTTAAAAATCTCACTTAACTCGTGCCAATTCCATCAGTAACTTCCTTCATGTAGGACCTTAACACTATACTCAAGCGACAATATTGGAAATACCCATTTAATTAGAAATAGAAAATCATGAACATACCACAAGTTTTGAATGCCAAAATGAATTTCTCTGCATAGGGCTCCAAAAGAAGCCTCCCCAAGGATTTGAAAATAGTTGCTACATGGTCTGGCGATGAAATTCTCGTTATGTCAACAATATCTAATAGCAGCAAAAGCTCCTTCTTCCTGTCAGTTTCACACAAAGCTAACAAATAATTCTCTGCATGCCAACAAACAAAAACTATGTTAGAAAATATCATAGAAGATTTTAAGGTGGGAATACTCCAAAAATCTTACACCATTTGCTTTGTTACTTGAAAAGAATAGAGGAAGTGAAAAGTAAACGAGACAAAAGAAGCTCCGAATTCATCCATTTTAAGTAAAGAAAATAAGTGAAGAGGAACAAAGGAAAAGGAAAGGTGGGTTAACCCATTCCCTGTTTTATTCACTCGTAGTTTGTGCTGGAATGTTATACATCTAACTAAATCACTTCAAATCACCGCATTTTGAGGTAATAGTTTTTTGGTTCCTAGGGAGATATTTTCTCTCTTAATCACTCCACATTTCTTCTCTCCTCGTTAAATGAACCAAGCTATAAGAGAAGGATATATTTCAAAAAGTTCTTTTATCTTCTCTTCTCTTCCCCAGCCAAACATTGTGTCAGTTAAACCATGATTTTGAACATGTGCCAATACATGCACATGTGCTATGACAAGCACAGTGAACCAAGCAACAATTATGAAACGCAACAGAAAAATAAACACACCACACAAAGAACACAAAGATTTATACGTGGTTCGGCAAAGCCTACATCCACAGTGGAGATCCGGCGAAAGTCTTCACTATGTGTCAAATCGGAGTTTACAAGTTCCAGCCCCACTCTCTCTCTCTGTGTACGATTTTCAATGTCTCTTGATCATCAGACCCTAAACCCTAAGCGCCCTTATATATCGGGCTACAAGAGAGTACTAATTTGGGTCCAAGACCCATGAGCAAAAACGAGTCAAAAATTTTCCTTAGGACCAAGCCCAACCCAATGGTCGTTGCGACCCCGCACCAAATTCGGGCCATAGCATCACAACATGATGCAATACTATATATTTGAGTATGATGTGATCTATATTTTTAAGTTTCAAACTATCTAAAAATGTGAATTCAGAAAAGATAAATTAAAAAGATTCACCAAAACAAAAAGAATATCTTAATTGACTTTATACCACATCAATTTTATTAACTGGTTAAGTTATAGGCACTGCTTAATAATTTCACATCTTTCTTTAAAGGGTGTCCACCTTGTAGACTTCACCCAATTCAAAATGGGCGCATTATTAGACTTCACCTGATTAAATAATTGCTTTAAGTGTTTTTAGCCATATCCTAACCTAAGGAGAGTATTTTTTAACACTTCTAATTTTCAGTCAAGCAACTAGCATAATACACAACAAAGGATCATCGTTTAATGCTCAGAGACAAACCAATGAAATCTTGTCCTCCTGATTTGGTGTGGCTACATGAATTAAGTTTGCCTTTCTACTCTTTTTAAAGCCATAACTTTAGTTAATCACGTTATAAAATCTTTCCTTATTATCTCAACCACTTTTATTTGCCCTTCATTTTCCTTGACATTATCTTAATTTGGTGCAAGTATTGGTCTTCGTCACACATGAATACATGATCAAACCATCTTAGTCAATTTTCTCCGATTTTATACCAAGTGGGTGGTACTTCATCATCACACAAATATTGCCATTTCTATTCTGTCTTGCCATAAATCTATCTCTAATTACTGCCAACACCTATTTTGAAATGTATGTTTTATAACCTCCCAACAGTCTATTCCAAAATTTTATTTTTTTATTTATTTTTTTTATTATTATTTTTTTTCTTTTCTTAATTTTTTTTCAATAGTAAGATTTCATTAGAATGCACTCAATAGGGGAGCGCACCCAAAAAAATACACAAGTAGCTGAAACCAGCCGACTATAATTTTAGACCATCCCGTAAAGTATGATTGTGTATAATAGTTGTTTCATATAATTTACCTTACAAATTAAGATGTAAAATTGACGTTATATGGTAAATACAGTACTTCACTGAACCAGCCAACTTTAAAATATGTGAGCAACATCTCTAGTCCCTCCCTCTCTTTGAATAGTTTGAGCCTAGTTAATAAATCATTTTCTGGTTTCCCTTGATTATTGATCATTACTATACACTCACTTTAATTATATTCCTAGTTTTGCTAATTTTAGGTTCCGAATATTTGGTTTAGTCTTATTTATCTGAACCCTATTTATTCTAGAACTTTTATCTAAACCTCTATTTTTATATTTTATTCCTATTCTAATCTCATTAATCAAAACAATGTAATCGGCAAATAACATAAAACATTCAAACCTCATTGAAGACGTGTCGTGTCAGTGTATCCATAAGTAGAGCAAAAATATAGGGCTCATTGTTGATCGTTGATAAAAGCTTAAAGAAACTGAAATTTCATTTTTTCTTCCTACAATTGTTCTCAGGGTGCGTTGGGTTAACAAAATTGGAATTGAATTGAAAACTTCAATTTCATAGAATATAGGTTTATATGTGTATGTATATATGGCTGTAGATATGTTTGTATATGCCTACATGAGTGTTTGTGTGTTCACGCATGTGTTCATGTATATTGCGTATGTATGCATGTGTTTGTGTATATCTGTGTATGTGTGCATGTGTGTATGAATATTTGTGCATGTGTGTGCATGTGCACGTGTATGTATATATGTATATGTCTAAATGAGTGACTGTGCGCGCGCGCGCGCATGCATTTGTGTATGTGTGGATGTGTGCGTGAATATGTGTTTGTATGTGTTTATGTGTTTGCATCTGCTATATCATGGTTCGCTGTCGCGGGTGCGATGTAATGAACTCAGGTCCGTATCGGCTTAACGTAAAGGAATCGGATTTTTTTTTTTTTTTTTTGCAAGTAAAAATGTATTAGAAAGCATTCAAAAGGGACACGCATCCTGCAAGCTACACAAAGGCGAAAGCCTAAGAAGAAGGTCCTATGGACCCAGAGAACCCAAAAAATCAACAATCTCCTCTATAGATTTACAATTTCTCCCCATCACCCAACAAAAAAAAGAACTAATAATAAAAAATTCAAAGCCCCAATGGAAGATTCCTTCCCCCTCAAAAGATTTCTATTCCGTTCCTTCCAAATGCACCACCAAACACAAAAAGGAGCCACCCTCCAAAAATCATGGGCATTGGATCACACAAAACAACCTTTCCAAGCATCAATCAATCCCCTCAGAGACCGAGGCATAACCCACTGGATACCAAACAAGCCAAAAATAAGACTCCAACACTCGTAAGCCATAGGACAATGCAAAGAAGGTGATCCACAGAATCTCTATCCCTCTTACACATGCAACACCAATTGACAGTAACCTCTCCCCTCCTCCTTAGGTTATCAAGCATCAATATGCCGCGGCCCAAACTACAGTCCAAACAAAAAGGCCACTTTAAGAGGAGCCTTCGAGCGCCAAACCTTCCAAGGAAAACCAGTGCCTGATAAGTCGGAAAAGCAATAGAACAAAGAACGGACCTCAAATCTCCCCCAAGGAGAGGGCACCCAAATAAGGGAGTTTGGGCCTTTACCATCTAGCTTCTGTCTATACAAGAGATCCAGAAAACCAGAAACATCATCCAAGTCTCAATAGACTTGTCAATGGAGCGGATTTTTATCCTGATCCGGATCCGATCCGAGTAGTTAGATATGGATTAAACAAAAAATCCGATAACCCGATTATGATCCGAATCTGATAATTCGTTAGCTTAACAAATCGGATATGGATTATGCTAATCCGATCCGATCTGATCCAATTAAAATTATATATATAAATAATTATATATATAATTATTTATCAATAATTTTACATATTTATATCAATACTCCTATTAGAATTGTATTAGAGGTAACCCAAAAATCCAAAAAAAAAAAATCATAATGATATATATACAATAGTGTGGTGTTCTCATCAATGTTATATATATTAATTATACATTACTAAATTTATATATATTAATTATTTATCACTATATTCATTTGGTTGCAATTCTCCACTTCATCTAACTTTATAATTATACATGTTAGTAAATATAATTTAAATCTGAATTCGAATCCGATTCGATCTGAGTCCGAGCTAAATAGGATATGGATAGGGACATTCAGTCTGAGAACCCGTTAGTGATCCGAATCCGATAATCCGTTTGCTTAACAAATCGGATATGGATTTGATCGATCTGATCCGATCCGATCCATTGATAGGCCTAACTCCCAATTTTGAAAATGTTGCTGAAACCGGACATCCAAGTAATCCTTCTCCTATCAAGCCAATAATGTTCAGCAACCAAGGCGTGTCTATCAACGGCAATCCTAAAAAGCATGGGAAAAGAACAAGCCAACGGACAATCACTACACCATAATTCCTCCCAAAACCGAATGCCTCCGTCTCAAAGTTCGAATCATTTAGAAAATTCATCCTAACGCTTCCGAATGAACTTCCAAACACCAACACCTCCAGCTGATCTAACCACACGAGAGGACCAACCACCTCTCTCCTCCCCAAATCGACACCAAATAACCCTCCTCCATAACCGATGACGCTCACCTTCGAATCTCCACAACCACTTCCCTAGGAGAGCCCTATTAAAAGGTATCAGCCTCCTAATGCCCAATCCGCCCAATTGAATAGGTCTACACACCCGCTCCCAACGAACGAGATGAAACTTAAACTCCTCCCCCAAACCACCCCAAAGGAAACTTCGTTGAATTCTTTCAATCCTATTAGCCACGGAAGCCGGAATATGAAAAAGAGAGAAGTATGTGGGGAGACTCGACAACGTGCTCTTTATAAGAGTGACTTTCCCACCCTTCGATAGATAGCTTCTTCGACCCAGCAAGTCTTCTCTCAAACCGTTTAATCACGGGATCCTAGGCCCCCACTCTCCTCGAAGAAGAGCCCAAAGGCAACCCCAAATATGAAATAGGGAAAGAACTGACCCCGCACCCAAGAACCGCGGGAAGAGAGGCAATATCTTGAACCTCCCCCACAGGGACAAGAGCGCTCTTGCCCACACTAACTTTTTGACTAGAGACTTCCTAAATGCAAACTAGAACACACCTCAAATATCTCAAGCGCTCTTGCCCACACTAACTTTTAGACCAGAGACTTCCTGAAAGCAAACTAGTACACACTTCAAATATCTCAACTGGGACACATCAGCATCACAAAATACCAAAGTATCATCCGCAAACAACAAATAAGAAATCTCCATCTAGTGAGCCGCATCTCTACCCACTCTGAAACCTTGATGAAGCCCAGATTCACAACCCTCCTCATCAGTGCTGAGAGCCTCCATAATAATGATAAATAAAAACGGAGAGATAGGATCTCCCTGTCTAAAGCCCCAATGGTTAGTAGAGAAACCAATTGGAGACCCGTTCACCAGAATCGAAAATCTCACGGACGAAATGTAGGACTCATCATATTTTGGCTTGGACATTGGGGTTGCATCATCTTCCTTGATCAAAAGTTGTTTTTCTTCTCCACCAAAATTTCCTACCAATTCAGGAATTTTCTCCATAAACTCACCATCCCAACAACTTTCATTAAGTAGAATAGGTGTTGGTTTAGGTGTTGTATTGCTGCAAAAAGGATTGAAAAAATCCTCTTCATAAAAATCGGAAATCTGGAAATTGATATTTGTCGGCCAACAACGATCAGTCCGCTCATCGAGTAATCTATGGCAACATGAAAAATATGAAATTTTCGTAATAGTCTCAGTGTCTGACACATCCTTATCCACCGAAACATTGTCATCAACCATCGTGTTGACAACACGTTGACCCAATAGTTGAGTCAGCAACTCAACTTATCTCAGCAAAAACTCTCGCTTTCGTGTTCCTTGGGTAAGTGTTCAGCCAAATTCTGCATCCTACGATTTCCTCCTCTCGGTTGTTGTCGTGGAGGCATGACTGAGTAGGCGGAAAGCCGAACCTAAGCTCTGATACCAAACTGATGCCATCTTAATAAGAGGAGACAATCAAATTGTCTTTCACAACAATTTTAAAACGAAATAAAAGGACGATGCAAGAGAAAAGAAGAAATTGCAAAGCAAATGTTATTTGCTGTAAAAATAATAATAATCTCTTTAAAAAAAACTGAATGAACCCTAGAAATTACAAGGCTTTATATAGAATTTCTTCCTCCCCAATCCTAACCTTATATTAGCTAACTACAAAATATAAAATAAAGCCAAAACAGGAAAGCGGCTGAAAATCAGAAAACTACTCAAAAAGGAAAGCAGATGAAAATAAGAAATCTGCTCAAAATAAGGGAACTTTCAAAATATGAAAATTTTCTGAAAAACACAAATTCCCTTGCAGAAATTTGAAATTCTGCCTGCATCAACTAGAGAAGAAAGGAATGTGCTCAAGAAACACTACATGACGAGACATATACAGTTTATGTGCAACAGGATCATAACATTGATACCCCGTCTGACCTTCACCATAACCAAGAAACACACACATCGTAAAACGTGCAGACAACTTAGTACGAGCAGCTAAAGAGAAAAGAACAAAACAGGTGCAACCAAAAACTTTCAAGGAAAAATAATCTGGAGGCTCAACACACAATTGTTCAAAAGGAGAGATACCCAAGGTAACAACTGATGGTATTCTATTTATTATATGGATGGCAGTGAGAACAGCCTCCCCCCAAAAACTACTAGGAACACTGGCAGATAACAAAAGAGAATGAACAGTCTTCATGATGTGCCGATGCTTTCGTTCAGCAACACCATTCTGCTCAGGAGTTTCAACACAAAAGGATTGCAAAATTGTGCCATCGGATTGCAATAAGTCAAGGAAGGGACTGTAACCATACTCTCCACCTAAATCATATCTAAAACATTAACAGAGGAATATTGAGTGTGCAAAAAGCACTAAAGATGGAAAAGAATTCAGAACGACGCTTCATTAAATAAACCCAACAATATCGACTATTATGAGAAACACAATGAACCCAAGTTGAACCAAGAATCACGACAGAAAATAAGGCTGCAAATGAGCCAAGCCGAGCCGACCCGAGCTTTGGGTTGTTTGGGCTCAGCTCGTCATCTTTGAAGGGGTGCTCGGGCTCGGCTCGAGCTCGGGCGAGCTTGGCTATGCAGGGCTCGGGCTCGGTCGAGTTTCATGAAGCTCGGGCTCGGCTCGGCTCGGGCTCATTTATATACACCCTCCAAATTTGCTTCCCCAACTGTGCCTTTTATGCATAAACAAGATGTATCAAATTCAACAACAAAAAAAAGCAGAGATGTGTCAGAGATTCGGAGAGCATATTTCTACATCTGCAACTAGAGAATTTTTCATATAAGGCAACCAAGTACCAAAAACCAATGCATCTACCATTTTTTTTTTTTGCGAAAATTTCAATATACTCAAGTAGTAGAATGAATTCCAGATTCAAGAAAGTAACTAATCTCTTACAAGAGATCGCATCTAAATCTCCAAGAAAAAAATGAAATACAAAAAAATATATATACAAATAAATAAATAAAGATCAAATTTTTAAGATAAAAATCAAATATTACCAGGTTTCCATACTGTAGTTCCTTCTTAAGATCCGTTTGAGAGATAGCTATGTGGCTTGTGGAGTGATGTTCGAAGAATTTTGGTTGGTGTTGATCCGAGAGAGAGACAGTTGGCCTGTAAATGCATTGCGTCTTGTGTAGAGTATTGTCGACAGATTATGTGGCTGTAGTGTTTTTAGGTTAATTCTGATCTCTGAGATGGTGAGATGAAAAGATTTAACTCAACGGCTGAGATGGTGAGATGTGGATGAAAGGATTTAAGTTGGGCCTGATTAATGAAGGGATTTAAATTGGGCCTAATTAATGAAAAGATGTGAGTTGGGCCTAATTAATATGCACACACACACACACACACATATATATAACGAGCCTGATACGAGCCTTGTTCACGAGCCTTAACGAGCCCATGTTCACGAGCCCATGCGAGCTTAGCCCAACGTTGTTCGAGTTCGGCTCGTTTACTAAACGAGACTATAAATTGGGCTCGAGCTCGGCTCGTATGCTTAAAGAACGAGCCCGAGCCGAGCCCGAGCTATTCATGAATAGCTTGGTTCATTTGCAGCCCTAACAGAAAAGTAAACACGCCACACAAAGAACACAAAGATTTATACGCGGTTCGGCAACAGCCTACATCCACAATTGGGATTCGGTGAAAGTTTTCACTATGTGTAAAATCGAATATTACAAGTTTTCAGCCCCTCACTCTATTTCTGTACGAATTTTAGAGTCTCTCTCTCTTTCCCCACTCCAAACCCTAAGCATCCTTATACATCGGGCTACAAGAGACTAATTAGGGTTCACGGCGCATGAGCAAAAAACAAGTCAAAATTTTTCCTCGGGGCCAAGCCCTTGAACCCCAGAGCCAACAGGTCTTCCTGGCACCAAATTCGGGCCACAACATCACATCGACTATAATCATCAATAAAAGAAACTTAATATCTGGACCCTCCATTAGTAGAAATAGGAGCAGGTCCCCACACATCAGAATGAACTAAATTGAAAGGTGTCATAGAAATAGTAGAACTCTTATTCAAGGATAAGGAAGAAAATTTTGCAAGTTTGCAACCACTACAGTCAGAGATATCATGACTATGAAAATTACCCAAAACACCAAATATTTTCAGCGAGAACTAGAAACATGTCCAAGACGAGAATGCCATAAATAAAAATTTGACGACTGTGGACTCAAATGAAAAGAAGACAAATCAACAGAAGAAACAACTATAGGTATAGCTGGAACATGGAGCTTCTCTAAAACATACAATCCTCCCTCTCTATGACATGTCCCAATCAGCTTCTTGGAATGAATATCCTGTACAACACAACCGCGTGAAGAAGTTAACTAATAGAAATTAAATTCAAAGTTAAGGAATACAATAAACAACAGGATGAGACAAATTTGGAGAGACATTTGTGCCCATACCAGCCAATGGCATAGATGTGCCATTAGCAGCTGAAACCAATATAGGTGATGGAGGAGGGAAAACAAATGTGAATAATGAACTATCACTGGTCATATGGTGCATAGCACCTAAATCAAAAACCCAAGTGGTCCGAGATATACCTGAGAAAGCTGAAGACAAAACTACCGAGGAAAAGACTGAAGGAGCATTTGGCTGATGAAAGGAAAAAGGCTTCTGCAAATGGTCTCCCATTAAAGATGACGCGGGAGCTGACGAAAATGATTCATTCCCAGATTGTGCAACTTTCGTAGTGTATAAATTGTTACACTGATGCTGCTGTCCATAATTTGTACCCCACATATTTTTGCCATTGGTCATCTATAAAAATAAATTATTCAACCAATCAAAAGGATTGTGACAAACTACCAAACCGAAGTGAACAATAGTCGAACACAGTCCCAAAGCGATGGAGCAGAAGATGGTGCTATGCACTTGCAAACCAGCGTTTAACCTCGAACTCTGTCCTCAAGAATGACTTCATTCGATGACTCTATTCTGGATCATTTCGAGTTATAACAAAATCATCAATATATACAATAAGGGCAGTGGTGCAGCCCTTGTGCTTCTTGATGAAGAGAGTATGATCTGCCTAACTCTGTGTGTACCCTACTCTTTCCACAGTAGTGTTGAACCTCTCTAACCAAGCACACAATGACAGTTTTAACCCATACATTGGCAAGCTTAAACCCAGGTGGCATAATCATATACACCTCTTCCTCCAAGTCACCCCGAATGAAAACATTCTTTACATCCGGCTGATGTATAGGCCAATTCAAATTAGCTGCCAAAGAAAGAAGGACGCGTATAGAATTGATCTTGGCAACTGGAACAAATGTTTCCAAATAATCAATCCCATAGGTCTGAGTGAAGCCCTTTGCAACTAACCGGGCTTTATATCTCTTAATTTTTCCGTATGCATGATACTTTATAATGTAAACCCAGTTGCAAATCATTAGTGTTAAGAGGAGTAGACATAGGCACCTCAGTGAGAGCTCCCCCAGAATGGGAACAGGCAATGGAAGGGGGCATTCCCACTGAATGAAAGATGGATTCTCCACACGAATAGTAGTCTCCCCCTATAGAGAAACCCGAGTAGTGGAAAAAAATGGAACATACTCAAAGAATGTAACATCCATGGAGACAAACCGACGACGAGTGGTAGAGTTATAACACCGATACCCTTTCTGAGTGGCGGAGTATCCAAGAAAGACACACCAGATTGCCTTAGGGTCCATTTTGTCCTTACGACGTGAATGTGAATATAACAAACACCACTAAACACTTTCGGAGGGGCAGTAAACAAAGAAGTGTGACTCTGCAAGATAAAGAAGGGGATTGATAGCCAAGAACCCTAGAACGCCTGCGATTGATAAGGTAAGCAGCTATTAAGGTTGGATTATCTATCAAATCTCTTGTGCCGATACACCAAAACAAAACGGTGTAGCTAAAAGAAAACATCGTCATATTACAAATGTGACCTATTCTCTTCTAATTGGTATGGGAGTTCCTAAAATTTATTTGCCAAAAAAGGAGGCAAAACCACCATACATAAACTCTTTTCGATTATCAGATCGAAGGATTTTGAGGGGACAACCAAACTAAGTACATACCATCTTATGAAATGTCTAAAAAATGGAAATAGAACTTATTGGTTTTCACAAGATAAAGCCAAGTATAATGACTGAAGTCATCAACAAAGACAACAAAGTAGCGAAAACCAAGTAACGAAGTAGTAGATTCAAGACCCCACACATCAGAATGAATAAGTTGCAAAGGAGCTGTACTTTCATAAATACTAGTTGGATAACAAACACGACATTGTTTGGCAAGAACACATGTATCACAACTTAACTCCAAAGATTTAATAGAAGCAAACTGGGAAAGCCCGTGCTTCAAAATAGAAATAGAACCGAGTCTATCATGCCATTGCACTAATAGATCTTTAATTATTTTTTATTTTTTTTTATTTTTTTTTTGATAAGTAATAATTAATAGATTTTTATTAACATTACTATTCCTAACACTAGATTGATTTGCAACATAATAAGAAGTTGGCCTTCTGTTCAGCAAATACAAGTCATTGTCTTCATGTCCACTCCCAATTGTCTTCCCCGTGTCCAAGTCCTAAAATACACAGTGAGACGGAAAAAAGGTTACACCACAATTCAAGCCTTTTATAATGTGACCGACAGAAAAGAGGTTATTGGTAAACTTTGGGACATAAAGAACATAGAATAAGATAAGATTAGGAGAGGTAAAAATAGTTCCCTTCCCCGCAACGAAGGAAGGTACTATCAGCCACTCTAACCTTATCCCTACCGGAACATAAACTGTACGAAGAGAAATCAAATGCTATATCAGTCATGTGATCAGTGTTAACTTTAAGAGATAATTAAATTGTTATGACAAAAGTAAAGAACTCAAGATAAAACCAAGAATCATGATAGAAAAGTAAACATACCACACAAAAAACACAGATTTATACGTGATTCGGCAACAGCCTACGTCCACGGTTGGGATCCAGCGAAAGTAAATGTTCACGATTAGGCAACAGTCTACGTCCACGATTAGGCAATAGCCTACGTTCACGGTTGGGTCGTCGGGTTATAAGCGGGTCGCGTTGACCCGACACCAAATTCAAACCACAACATCACAAATCTCCACCTTGGCTCGAATTATGCCAAGCTCAACAATCTCCAACTACTCCTTTCGCCTCCTCCATATGTCCCTAAGGGCCTCAGCAACTGCAAGTACCAATCAAGTCCATACAGTGTCTGAACTTAAGTGTAGGAATAACCTTAGAATCTGGAGAGATGAAAGAATCTCCAAGCGTTGAAGCGACTGGTGGAAGTGGCAAGGCTGGGTTTACTACTTCAATCATTGGAACATGATTAACTACTATTTTTCGGAGATGAGCATAGACAGGAAGAGCTGGTGGGATGTCAGAATCAAAAATTGGAGTTGGAAGAACAAACTCTAGAAGAATAGAGTCCTCTAAACGACAGTCTTCCGGGGAATAATAAGGAACATCCTCAAAGAAAGTTACATCTGCACACAAAAATTGTTTACAAAGAGTTGGACTGTAACATTTATATCCCTTTGAGTGCGAGAATAACCTAAGTAAATACATTTGTGAGCATGAGGATTAAGTTTGTCTCGTCTCGAGCTTAGATTATGAACAAAACAGACAAACTCAAACACCTTGAAGGACCCTATAAGAAATGCGGTTTAAAAGATAAGTAGCAACAAGAACTGCATCTGCTCAAAGATGTTTTGGGACATGCATTTGAATTATTAAGGCACGAGCGATAGCTAAGAATGGGTCATTCTTCCGTTCAGCAATTCAATTTTGTCGAGGGGTATGAACACAAGATGTTTGATGGATAATGCCCCTCGACTCAAGAAACTTTTGAAAAATATTAAGTTTATATTCAAGGGCAT
>JAOTQH010283287.1:0-10105 GCA_025631255.1 Cornus kousa
TTTTGACCCATGTTTCACCCATTATATAAGAAACTCAGTTTCACATCCTCTATTTGACTCAAATTCACCTCTTCTTCATCTCTAAAATTCTCACGCACGATCCCAAATTCTCTCTCTAAAATTCTCTCGCATCATCCTCTTTCTCTCTCTTAAATTCTTTGGAGTACTATAGTACTACTCTACATCCACAACTGTATCGTGCATTATATCTGCTTTGCTTTCCTACTTAAGGGATTCTATGGGAAGGCGTGTTAGAGTTGCATCAATATTCTTTTTTGGTTTATTTATTGCATAAAAAAATAATAAAAAAATAAAATAAAATAAAATAAAATAAAATCTTAAATAAAATAACATTTACCTTCATGCATGTCTAGTCATAAAATAAAATAATATAAATTTAAATAATTTTCAAAATAAATTGGAGGATTTACAATTATTCATACATATTTTTACAAACTTTTATCCATATAAAATCAAGAACTATAATAATGAGATTATTCAATATAATAACATTTTTTTTTCCTAAAACGGGTTGGTGGGTTATGACGGGTTGACCCAACCCATATTTAACCCATTACAAGCAGGTTGAGTATGGGTCACAACCCAAATTTGACCCACCCATATTAGACCCCGCTCAAACCCGACCCAAACCGCCTGTTTGCCACCCCGAGTATTAGCATTGTAAACTGAGTGAACACAATTAAAACAGTTTTTGAGTATTCACTAGATGGGAAAAACAACAGCTCTGAACGAGCAGATCAAGGTTTGAGGCAGGGTTCAATAGTTATGACAAGCATGTTTTTAAAATGGGTAGATTTTCCAACACAAATTGCCAACGCTTGAAAAAAAAATAGTAAGAGGGAAGTAATTGGGAGAGTGAGAGAGAGATGAAGGCTGGAGCTCAATTAGCTCGGGCTTAATGTTCTCTCCTATCTAGGACTTCAAAGATTATAGTTATGAGAAACTGTTTTTTAATGAGTCTGGTAATCCAGTCTATCTGCTTATAAGATTATATGATTTTACTTACTTTTTTATACAAGTAGTACTTAAAGTCCAAAAATGTGCTTTGTTTGTCATCATCATTGTCATCATTACTATTATTGGGGAGATGGCAAGATTAGAAGATATATGGATGCACATTTAAAAATGTTAACGAAAGTGCCTGGTGTGGTAAGGTCCCAAGCAACCATTAGCTGGTGAAAGGACCCTAGTTACCGCCCAGGCAAGACTGTAACAACATTGACTATATATAAAAATGGAATTCAACCTCTATCACGAACCACGATATACAAACTAATTTGATCCTTAACTACAGTAATGATCAAATCGTATATTAGAAATACTGAATGCAAAAAAAACATGATAATGCCCTTGCCTAGGCAGTAACTTGTCTTGAGTCCCTGCATAAAATAAAACGGCATTGGATGCAACAATAGCTTCTTTAATATTCAATTCAACTGTACTAGATATTTTATAATTGCATTCCAAGAAAGTTCAGCAGAGTCAGAATCGTCATGCAAGTAGTGGTAGTAGAACAAACAAGAAGCTGGCATGGAAATCCATTAACTCAGATAATTATACTCATGTACCTCACCATGCTACTTCAGATCCCGTTAAGATGTATCGTTGTTTACTAGAAAACCAGAACTTTTTAGTGTTTGTGTGTCAGTGAATGTACAGGTAAAGAAAGGTAGGGGATGTGGGGATAATTAAATCCTTTTGCAAACTTGAGCCAATTATCAAATACCACATTTGCAATCTTCTTCATTTATCGGTCACAAATTGAGCACTCTGATATGACAGTAAGCAAGATTTGCATGATCCAAAACGTAACCGCATAAGGTGCAAAAAGGTGTTCTATTCTTGTTATGGTTGAGAAAAATTAATTCGTAAGTTCTTTTTATTTAAATTACTTAATCAATCAAACACACAAAACCAAATAAGAGACACAAGGATCAACGTGAAAACCCCCAATGGGAAAAACCACAAGGACACCATCCAAATGCCAATGTTAAAACCAGTTAGAGAACCTTGTGCCGGAATCACCAACTAATGATTTACCTTTGACTCAAGAGTATTGCCACCAGGTTCACATGAAATCACTTACAGCTGTGCTAGATCATTGGGTGCGTGCCACGACAAAGATAACCGTTAAAGTACAACTATTCAGCCGTAATCCACCTTCCTTTTAACCAATCATCAACATTCAGTCCGCAAAGTGAACCAAATATGGTTCAGTGCTTCACTACTGGAAGAATAACTCCAACAAATATATAAGCATTTTGCAATACAATTGGCTGCTAGTTCTTCTTGAATGATCTCCACCAGAGCTCCAAGCAAACATGAATGTGCACACATTTTCTAATGGTGACAAAATGATGATGGACAACAGAGCAACCTTAAATAGCTAAAATCCTACAGAATTCAGAGGCTGAAAATTGAAACCACCAGGGCTGAAATTTGGAGGTTTGATAATAGGAATGTAGGAAAATCAAGAAGAAAAGAAATAGAATAACAGCAACCTATTGGAATCACACCAACAGGTCTAGGCACTACACCTAGAGAAGGCCTCACACCCTCATATTTTGTGAATCACTCAGCCAAGAAATTTCATAGGTATTTTTATCCATTCATTCAATGTCACCAAGTTTACCTCCTAACCTTTTTATAGCATTCTTGAAGTGTAACTCATAACCCTTGGATTACCCCCATAATTGAGGTAATCAATATTTGGCTCTATAACATAATAAAAGTAATCACCCTATAATTGAGGTAATCAATATTTGGCTCTACAGCATAGTAAAATTAATCACCCCATAATTAAGGTAATCAATATTTGACTCTTAGATTACTCCATAATTAAGGCAATCAATACTAACTAGCAGAACAAAAGTAAATAAAAGTTTACTACAACTCCCAATTATTTAAGCCTCCATGTGGACCCACATCATCTAGCCTATGCAAGTTCGAGTCTTAGAATTGTCCTTTTTGCGCCTTTTATACACACCCTTATACATTGTTGCCATTTTTTTTTTTTTTTTGATAAGTAAAATGTATTAGAAAGCGTTCAAAAGGGGAACGCGTCCCAAGAGCTGTACAAAAGCCAGAAACAAGAAAAAGGGAAATACCTATGGTCCCAAAGAACCCATAAAGTCCACAATTTCATCTATAGATGAATAATTTCTCCCCCAACCCCAACAAAAAAGAGAAAAGATAATGGAAAACTTCTACGCCCCAATGGAAGATTCCATAACTTGGAAAAACTCAACCCCGACGAGTTAAAGGCATGAAATTGCTCATAGAGAGATCAGGAGGTAGGTGTTGCAACTTGCTATCGGGAATCCATTTATCAAGGAACTTTTGATAACCACCTCCTCTTATTGAAACAATTTGGTGACCAATAGTATATTCGATTTCCACCTTTAAACTTGGGGCTGGTGGAAGGTGAGTAATAGGAGCATCAAGAAATGGATTATCAACAAGCCAACGAAGCAAGTCATCCAAGTTGTGATTAATAACCACAGTTTGACCATCAGTTTGCGGGTGAAAAGGACAAGAAAATTTTATCCTTCTATTCAGCAGCTAAAATAATTTGCGCCAAAAACAACTCGCAAACTTCACATCTCGATCAGAAAAAATGGTGTTGTGCGACCCATGAAGTCGAACAACTTCTTGAAAAAAACATTCCGCAATGTGGACAGCATTGGAAGTCTTAGAACACAGAAGGATATGCCCCAGTTTTGAAAAACTATCCAATACAATATTTATTATAAAAAAAATAATAATAAAAAAATAAAAAAACAACCTCCAACTCTTTGAAAATATCTCAAAAGGGGTGTGCAAGAGCTAAATTCTCTAGGTATCTCATGTATAAATACACTACAATCTTTATACATTTGAAACCCTGATCCCACTTTAACAATAATTAAAATAATTTTCAGATCAAGAAAAACGTTGAAAAAACTCAAAGCAGGACAGCTCCTAGGCCAAAAGGGATCAACCCTAAGCTGTCCAGATTCCAGAACAAAGGAGATGGATCATCTTGCCTCTTCTCTTGAGGTGATCAATCTTCCAAGGGTGGTTATTAAACCTTTAGGGACTGTATTGACCTAGATTGATTCAAAGCCTCATGATATAAGTCCTAACGTGCTGTAGTCAGTTTAAAACATATTTTTACAATTCAAAAAGATTAGAACTCATCTTATTTGTGATTCAAGGGTCAACTAAATAAAGATTATCAATTTAAATCCTAAGGTCAAAGTTTCTTTATCCAACCAAGTCAATCAAGACTGTAATCATAAGCCAAACAAAACCATCACATTAATAGAAAATCACAAACCGCACATAGACTGGCCTAAACCAAAAGAATCAACTTGACCAATTACAGAACATTTTTAATAACAGAAATTACCAACACAAAGATTCTAATTCTTGTAATACAATTTATGCTAATGGCACAAAGAAAGATTGATCACATTAACGTAAGCTGGAAAAGACAAATAACGAAAATAGAAAGAATTTGAGTAGGATAGCCTAAAAACAAAAAATCTTTTACTTACTCTTTATCGTCAAGCTTCACCTCAGTTCCTCCATACTCGGGTAATAGAACAGTATCTCCTTCCTTCACACTGACAGGAATCAGCTTTCCCTCCCTAGTAAGAACTCCAGGACCAACCGCGACAACTTTTCCAGAATTTATCTGAATCATCAAGTACAAGAAATATTAAAAATGCAAAGCCAAACTGACAAATGGATTACAAGCCCCTGTACTCCAACATAATAATTGAAAGCATTTAAAACTTTAAATTGAAAAAGAGAGAGAGAGTTAATATCGAGTAAATGAGAATAAATTGCACTGCATTTGGTTGGCCGAGGAAAAGTAGGAAAGTAAGAAATTAAGGGACTTTTTTGGTACATTTTTTTTAAAAATCTCTTTTTTTCTGAAAATGAAAAACGCAAGGGTGGAAAATTTTCAACGACAGTTTAGGGGAACATTTTGTTATTAAAGGTAACTTTTTTAATTTTCTGAACTTTAGAAATTCAACTCCATTACATATTATAGAATGTTTCAGAAACACCCGTTGTAAAATTTTACCTATTTTTCATTTCCGATATTGAAAAAACAATGACACGTTGACATTGAATATATAAAAATGATAACAAAACCCGCTTAAACGAAATGGATTCAATAACAGACCCTAAAAAACATTCCAACTTGCATCATTTCATTATTGGAAACCCAAACAACATAAAGGTCAACAACTCATGAGCGGAAAATTTTAAAAACACATTTTATAAAAGTAAAACCATTACTATATGATATCCTGGTATAATTCAACTAATCACATAATAATAACTGTATAACCTCTATTGAAATGATGTTATACTGAAGTTTCAGCAAGAAAACATGAGCAAAGTGAAACAATAACTCAACTCAGCAAAGCTTTTTTCCCAACTACTTTTGAGTCAGCTACATGAATCTTATTTTTCCATTATGATCTATCCAAACCCATAACCTTAGTTAAACCACATGTTATTATATCCTTCCTTCCTAACTCTACTCGCATTAACTTTAGTCTTCCCCTTCCTCTAGCATTTCCCTCAATGTGGATCATATCACTCTTACTAATTGACGAAATAAATGTCTTTTTTGCACATGACTAAATCATTTTAATCAATTTTGTCTGATTTTATCCACAATTGGTTCTACTACAACCATCTCGCGAATATGTCCATTTCTAATTTTATCATTTACTATCTTCCCACCCATCGAATCTCAGCAATCGTATTTTCACTAGACTCGCTTTATGTATATGTTGTTTCTTAGTTGCCCAACATTTTGTCTCATAAACAACAATTGGTCTAATAGCTTGTTTATAAACTTTCCTTTCAATCTTATAGGGATACGCTAATTGAAAAATACTGGATGCACTCTTCCATTTTATTAAAATACTAGATGCACACTATGAATTAAGTTTTATTCCTACTTATATTAAACCCCCTTAGTTATAGAGTTACCCTCCAAACCTCCAATTTAACACTTAATCCTCTAGTTTTATCAACTAAAACAATATCAACAGCAAATAACATACACCTTGATATCTCACCTTTAATGTGTCTCGTCAGTTTAACAAAAATTAAGAGAAAAAGATACGGGCTTAATGTTGACCCTTGATGTACGCCTACAAAAATTGAAAATATCGGTTATTTCCCCCATGGTAGTCCTAACAATAGTCACACATTCGTCACGCATGCTTTTATTGAGTCAATATATTTTGCGATTTTTTTCCCTAAAATTCTCCATTTTAGTTCTATACGTGCCTGCCTTATCATAGGATTTCTCTAAATCAATAAAAACTATATGAAGATCTCTCTTCATCTCTCTAAATCTTTACATTAGTCTCCTCAATAAGTAAATAGCCTCACATGAATTTAAATTGATTTTCCAACACTACAATTTTCTGTCTTAGCAATTTAATACCACGATAATAATTACTCCCTCTGTCCCATAAAAATACGTCCCTTTTTGGGAATCTAACTTTTAAGAGTGTAGTTTTTTATGCTTTTTTTTATCATAGTGGTAGGGAATGAATTTCTAAACATACCCTTCTATAGTGGGTTCACATGCTTTTATAACTTCAAGGCAATGAGGGTAAATTAGGAATATTAAAAAACAGTACATTGGATTTTGAATTAGGAAAATTATTTTGGGACAGCCAAAAATAGAAAGGTGGACACTTTTTGTGGGAAGGAGGGAGCACAATTTTGCATTTCCCCTTTATCTTTATATATAAGTATTAGAATACTTCTGCTCCCACCCATTAGGCATTCTCTTAGTTGTTACTATCTTATTATATAATTTAGTTAGTCAAGACACCTTTACATCCCCTAAACACTTCCAAACCATAGTAGGGCACTTGGCCTTAATGCCCTTCCTAATTTTATCGTTTTTAATGCATTTTTATACTCACGCTCCTTGATCCTACATAAAATATGTTTTCAATAAGGTTATTATATTATTCTAAGCCTAAACTCCTTATGTGATTTTTATTTAACAATTTCTCGAAGTAACTTTTTCATCTTTCTTTAATTTTGACATCTTTTACTAAAACCCTTAAATCTTCCTTTTTTATGTTAAAGATTACAAAAATGTACCATGTACTATCTCATATTCTCCGACATCTTTTCTACATGCCCATTAAAGTATCCTCCTATATATAATTTCTCTCCTTCGAGTATCCCTTGAATAACTTCATCCATATGATCCCAAAAGTGTAGTTTAATGTGTTCATCTAACCCTACTTAGCGTGCACAAGGGCTAATTATATTAACTATATTGCCTCCCAACACAATTTTTACTAATATTATCATATCACTGATCTCAGGGACGCTTTGATGTCCGATCTCTTTATGAATGCCTTATCGATGATTTAGGGCCCGAGTTCCCGTGGAAGGCTGTTTGGCGTTCCAATGACCCTCTTAAGGTGAGTTTTTTTTGTGTGGACTGCTGTTTTGGGGAGGATCTTGACGTTGGATAACCTAAGAAGAAGACGACAGGTGGTCGTCAACTGGTGTTGCATGTGTAAGAGAGGTGGGGGCACTGTTGATCACCTTTTGTTGCATTGCCCAGTGCCTATGGATTGCTGGAGTTTATTTTTGGCCTTCTTTGGGTGTTGTGGATTGTGCTTCGCTCCTCGCGAGGACTGGTTAAGGGTTGGAGAGGGTGTATAGTGGGTGCCCAAGCTCGTGATTTTTGGAGGGTAGCGCCCTTGTGTGTTTGGTGGTGCTTATGGCTTGAACGTAACAGGAGATCGTTTGAGGGAACGGAATCTTCTTATTGGAGTGCTGAAGTTTTCTATTCTTAGCTCTCTCTTTTTGGGGGTCTTGGGAGAAATTGTAAATCTATGGGGGAGATAGTTAATTTTTTAAACTCTTTGAAAGTTTAGGGGCCCTATTTGGCCTTGTGTAGCTTTCTATTACATCTTTGCTTATCAAAAAAAAAAAAAAGTAGCAACTATGACATCTTTTATATTCTTATCAATGATTTTTCCTACTCCATTTCTATGTCTATTTTTTTTGGTGTAATAAACTTTATATCCTCTGTGTGTTCTCAATTTCTCTAACTTTTTCTCCTACCCAATTAGATTCTTGTAGATACTATGTTAACTCTCCTTCTAATTATATTGTCTACCAACTCCATTCCTTTATCCTTAGCTAAATTCTCCAGAAAAATGCAGAAACCCTTGTCTTCTTTTACTGCATTCGATCAATGCGCCTATCCATTTTTTGAAGTACCCGAAAGCTAATGCAATGTGTCACTTATGGGGAATGCCCCAACATTTACTTGTATTTTCCTAGGATTCATGTTCATAATGCACCTGACAAGAGTTTTACAGTATCTGTCACACTACCTAATGCAACCCTTCTTTTCTAGGCTTGGGACCGGCTAGGTACTGAACATCACACAGGCAGAGTAAAACAAGTAAAACCCAGATCAAAATTTTGAAAAGAAACACAAACAATAACAACTAATCACCGATCAAATTGTTCCGCTGAAGGTTAATTTGTCAAACAAATTCAGAGATTTTCACTGATCTATCGTATTCAATGTTGACATTCTCATACAAGCGTACAATACACGTGAAATAAAACCACGGATTCAAACAATACCAGAAATTAAAATTCACATATTCAAAGAGGATGCCAAAACACACATTTATAAACATAGAAGTATTACCAACTTTCCGCAAGAAAACATGAGCGAAACAGTAAAACAAGTAGTAACCAATCAAAGTGTTTATTTGAAGGTTATTTTGTCAAATCCAGAGACTCTCACTGGTTTGTGGTATTCAATGTTGGTACTCCCATACAAACATGATATTCACGAAACAAAACTGATTTTTAAACAATACCCAGAAAGAAATGAAATTCATTTATTCAAGAAAAAAAAGGATAAACTACAAAAAAAATAAAAATAAAAATAAAAAATAAATTAACAGTTTATAAAGAGGGAAGTATTATCAACATTCTTCGGCGGCAAGAGAATGAAGGGATTTTTAGCGAAATAACCTACCTTTGAGGTCTTCTCTGGGAGTAAGATTCCAAAATTAGTCTTCGACGGAGGAATGATTTTCTCAACCAAAACGCGATTCAGAAAAGGGATCAAACGCTTCGCCATCTGAAAAAAAACAGAAGAAACCAAACGCGAAAAGAGAATCAAAACCTTTTGCTGAGTGAGGACTTGAGGTTTCGGTTTGTTGTACTGGTAGGGTTTAAGAAAGGATTGTGTATTTCGCCACTAAATGACATAAAAGCCCTTCATTTTTTTATTTTTTTTTTGGGCAAATGAGATTTTTTTATTCTATTTATTTCCAAAATAAAAAATAAAAAATAAAAAAAGATTTTATATGAAAAATAAACTTTCTGTATAAAATATTGTTGATGTGATGTGATATATATTTTACACAAAAAATGTTTTACACAGTAAAAATATTTTAAGCCTTTAAAATTCATATGTCATTTTATCTTGTTTAATCATTCACTCTCTCTTACGGAGTATCTCTCTAAAAAATAATAAATGTTACAGTTGTTATTGTTGTTCCCTAACTGATATTTTGAAAATCCTAAATAATTTTTCAAAATTCACCCTATTCAAAATCCTAAACACAAGTACATGTTTATAAAAACACCCAGATTTAAGTTTTAAGTGTGCATAAATATGGCTTGTTAAAATTCAGTAATCGAGTCTCTTTGACAAGGAATTGATGGCACTTGAAGATAATTGGAAAGGAATAGAAAGGTAAAATAGGGAGAAAATTTTTATTTTTTAAGCATTGTTGTAGAAGCTGCATGTGGCCTAATTGGTAAAACGTCTACTTCTCCCACTAATTTGCCCCAAAAAAAAAAAAAAATGTTGTTGTAGAATAAAGAAGATATGAAACAATTTCTATAAAGGAGGGAGTAATTGGGATGAGTGAGAATGTATTTAGTGGGCTGGACCGTTGAAAGTTAAGTTTAGAAGTAATCAAATATGATTTAAAAAAAAATATTTTTTATCAATACAAAAGGAGCCATTTGATGATCTATTTGCTTTGTTGTAAAATAT
>JAOTQH010283298.1:0-10104 GCA_025631255.1 Cornus kousa
CTCAAATAGAATGATTTTTAATGGAATGGTATAGAATGATTTTTAATGGAATCATGTTCATCATTATTCAAAGGTTTTATATAGGAATGATATCAATTTAAATGGAATTACATGTTTCCATATTGTCAATGATTGTTATACACAATTTATATTGTAACTAATTTTTTGCTACAGTTTGACTCTGCCAAACATGTTTTGTTCTCATATTTCTTGAAATGAAATACCTTGCCAAACATGTTCTACCATGTTTCTGTTTCAAAATTCTCACTGCAAATTTTCATCGCCAAACATGTTTTGTTCTCATTTCAGAACACCACATTACAAAACACTTGTTCTGTTCTAGGCTAAAACAAAGCACAACACTTTCCAAACGGGCCCTTACTTATACGGGAGTGATTCTAAATATTCAGATCTTCTATGGAAGCACAATGATATAAGTTCATCTAGATCAAGTGAACGCATAAATCCTACTATTAGGAATTGATTTGGCAGGCAAAAGACTCAGTTTGGTCGACCTCAGTCATAACAATCAAAGCTAGAAGCTCCAGTTTTGAAGGTTGGAAGTTTAACTCCAATATCAATTAAAATTATAAGCTCAAAAATTCGTTTACATTGAGATGAACCAAATCTATAATTGGGTAAGAAAAGGCTATGGATGAAACATAAATTGAACATAATTTCTTTAAGTCAAGATGGCATACCTATGCTAAAGTAATTATAAAACACTCCTTCATAGCAAAACACCTTCTCAGGCAACTCCCCTTCAACTTCCAGCCCCTGCACAATCCAGATAAAGTTTCACCATTAAAATATAATAGTAACAATTCGAAATTTAATATATCACAAAAATTCATTAGATTTGAAAATGATCTTCGATTAAAAATGAGAATGCACTAAAACTTATTAGCCGCGCATTAATCAATTTGAAAAGTCTGTCTCTCCCATATGCATTCAATATTTTATTACGTTTTACTGGTCGAGTGTTCCTCGGATACTTGTGAGACAAAAATATGTAATTTATATTAATTTTTCATATAGCGTTATAAATAGAGGAGCCAACCATTAAGGTATTTTCTCTCTCAATGGTTTGCATATTTCCTCTCTCTCAGACACACACACACGAAATTCCAAAAAAATAGGGTGAAAACAATAGAAGAAAAGAACTTGTGGATTATTCAGGTTTCCCAATTCCACTTTCTCCTCTAGCTATCTGCCACTACGAGGACGAAAGAAATTAATGGGTCGAGAAAATAGAAGACTCCAAATACAAATCTGAATCTTATTATATAGGAAAAATATGTGTGTGTGTGTATATATATATATATATATTGTTTTTCTAACAGTATTTTTTCGATAGGTAAATATATTTTCACACACATACCCCCACTGGGGCTTGAACCCTCAACCTCCCCATTGGAGAGTTGGAGGACATACCACTCAAGCCAATACTTTGGTGGATCTTTTTCTAATAGTTTTGTTTTTGCTCCAATAAGACATTCCTCTGAACAAATATTAGTTTGAAGTATAAGGCAAAAGAGTCTCGGCAAATGTTGATTAAGACATCCATCTGAAACAACTCAGCAACATCATTCATATTGCATTCGTAAAAAAGCACTCCAAATAAGAGTAAACAACAACTCTAATGTGATCAGAGATCTCAGCCAATATCGTCAAGCAGCTCTGTCCCATATACTTAGAAGGGTTTTACCAAATCTTCTACAACCTTAAAAACTATTAAAAAAAATTCCTAGAACATGTCATTAAGTAGAATATAGACTGCCAGTATCAACTTCTTTCTGAACGAGCAACTGAATTGCCAGTAGAGATTGATGGATTTGCCTCGACCAATGTCAAGAATACCTCCAATGCAAGTTGAGGAAAAAAGTACAAAGAATATCGTTCTTTTTTCTATCTTTTTTTTTTTCCTTTTGACTAGGGCAAGGAGAGCAAAGGCAATCCTAGTAGTGTTGCCAACAAAATTCCAAAACCAGGTTCTTGATGATTAAACTGTTTTTGGATATTCTGACTATGCCCCAAAAGTCATTTCTACATCTTTTGCATCAAGGGATAAGGATAGTACAGCTGCAATTAAAACATTTAAATGAAAGAAACAAACAACTTCCCGAACATATAAAATGAATCATATTTTTGAACATTTTATCTATGTAGAAATAAATTATAAATTTCCAAAACAACATTCTCTGACAGTCTCCTCAAGAGTATGAAGGATTACAAGGATTGATAAAATCAAACGTAATTACTTATTTGTTTAGATGAAGTTATTGCATCAACAGATAGAACCAATGGAAATCAGAATTAAGAGTGGAGCACCAAATTGAAAAGTATATTTTCCATATATGCATTGCTAGCATACTTAGCAACATGAAAAGATAAGTTGATGTGCAACTCTAAAACTAAGATGTGCTAACAGAGAGAACTTCATTTGTAAGATTCAGATCTTCATGAGGATAACTTGTGATCATACTGAGATTAGCCCAGTAAAACCAGACAACTGACCATAATTGAATTATTTGAAGAATATTTAAATATGCACCTGATCAAGAGAAAGATCTTCGGTTGCTTTCAAAGAATGGGGTGTCTCCAGTTGTTCCCCCCCAGCTGGCATTGATATGAGAAGTGTCCAACTGTGCATAATATATAGTTACATTTCACAAAACTGGCGAGTATATGAAGATTCTAAAATCATAAGATTTTACCTACCAAAGAGAAAAACCACAAGAATTATATAACTACAAACAGTGAAAAAATAAATTGAAGCTCAGAATATACATTAATAAGAGGAAACCAAATATATATACAAGTAAATAACATATTTCCAGTAAAAAAAGTGCTTAACATGAGTGTAAGTGCAGTCAGTTCTGGGTCATTTCACACAATTTGTCATAATCAAGTAATCCAAGAAGTATTCACACTCAGAGAACTGCACAGACACACACACACACATAGATAAAGATATATATATATATATAGAGAGAGAGAGAGAGAGAGAGGTGGCCACAAAGTGTAAGCAGAGCATTGCTTCAAACATCTTGCAAGCACCACTGCAATACCAAAGTACAGCTTTCAATCATATATACTCTGGATACATCCTTTCTACACAATCATTCTTTTCACCAAAAAAAATAATAATAATAAAAAATTTCCATTTCAAGAAAACAAAGAGGAAAGGAAAATGGACTCTGTTAAATATTGTTTTTCTAATTTATTTCAATCTGCTAGCAGATAAACTAATTTATCTATTAACATCTAAGATTCTTGAAGTCATATTTTATTTAAATTTGTAATCAGTGTCAGCAATTCAAATAGAATTTGTGGTGTATTGAAGACTAATTAAGCAGACCTTTTTAGCAGACTAGTTCATGGAGTCATGGTAGTTTTGATTTTTATAGAGTTGTATTAAGAAGAACGCTTTGAAGGACAAAATAAATAATGTGAGGAAATTCTCCTCATTTTCACCTGATTATTATTTGTTTGCCTTCTTTGTGTAAGATTTAGCCTGGTCGTATGGTATCATTTGGTTGCATCTATATTGTCATCTGCGATCATACATGCCACATCAAAGAACAAATGCCAATGCCATTTGCTTCCCAGATAGAGCATCATGGTATGGGATTCTTTTTCTATATGAATTTAATGAAAAGATATAAATTGCATATTAAATTGGTGATCTGAAAACCACAATCAAAGAACATTCATAGTCATTACAATTCACACTGGATCATTTATTTTGCAGCTGTGACTTTACTTGGAAAGTTTGGAATGGTATCTCTGTCATATTTGGATGGAATTTACAGAGGGTCCTGGATTTGCAGAACTTGGTAATGGTGTTCAATCAAAGATTTACATGAAAGTGACAAAATGGCTAGAATTTTGTATACTGCTGTGTTATACTTTATTTGGAGAGAAAGAAATGAGAGAATGCATAATGATATATGTAGAGATGCAATGGAAATAGCTAAGTGTATTATTTGGGAGTTTCTTGATGTCTTGAGGCTATGCCTTCAAGATATCTTGTAACCATTTTGTCCTTAGCATTGTTTTCTTTTCTGCCCTCTATTTTTAGGGTAGTCTGTGTTTTGTAAAGTGAGGGTATGCCTTCCCTATATTTCCATGTACATTTTTGTTTATATTTATAAAAAATCCTTCATTCAGGAAAAAAAAAATTGAAATATATAGATGAATGTGGTGAAACCAAGGGTTAAAAAGAATCAGTCTTTGCAGCAAACTTTGATTTCTAAATGGAAAAGTATAAGCAATCACTAAAACAAGAGGATATTAGTAACCAATACCAAATGAATGAATGCTCACCTATCCAGACGGCAAATTGGACCTGTGCAACCCCTGTCAAGAGTTCTTTTGATTGCTGATTTCCAATTAAAAGGAAATGAACCACCCTGTAAATAAATTTCAAGGCAAAGTGTAACAAAGCTGGACCGGAACCCTTACCAAGAAAAAAAATGGACAAGAAGCAGATAGCTGCATAATTGATGCAAAGATAAAAACTCACCCAACCAAAACTCCTAGACAAATCATTTCCCGTGCCAAGTGGAATAATTGCTGTTGGAGGAACTGGCTCCCGACCGTGTTTGTAAAGGTCTCCGAGGCATCCTAGGACCCAACCCACTGTACCATCACCTCCTGCTACCTGTCAAACCGACCTAGTTAATTTAAATTTCCCATGTATATATTTCAGGATTTGTAGATAAGTCAAACAGACAGCATATGAGTTATATCACTGAAGTGGTCGCTAGTGACCATTTCCAGATAGCTAGAGAAAAAAATAATATTTGTATTCCACATAGTTCGCTCTGTAATAAAACTTGAGAAATCCATTTGCCCTAACATGCATACCAAAACCCTTAGCTTTTCACGAGTCTCTTTGGCGCAGCCGTCTCCAAGACCTGCCAACTTCTCCAGGCAACCCAATCCATACTGAACAAATTCATTAGGCTTTACAACTGAAAGATCAAAAACCTGGCATATTTAAAGTGGGGGAAAATCAGTTTTAAGATTTTGTTAAATAAAACTTTAACAACAAAGTAAGCACATAATACGACAGACAGACTATCACAAGATGTCATGCACGAGCATCCTAGAGGCATAAAAGAGACGTTGGACCCATTAGCATTTGGACCCCAAGTGGCCACTTCAGTCAGCATTTCAGACTCGGTTCAACCTTAATGTATTCTCCCTTTTCCCAATTATAATTTTTTTTATTTCAAACTTGACAAGTGTTGTCAAGTTCCTAGTCTAATTGAGTACTGAAGTGAAAGTACTGAACAGCTAGGACTAGAAGAATTTTAAAATTCTCAAGGGATTAGATACTAGATGGTAAGGTAGAAATTCTTAAGAGTAAATCATAATAAATTTTAACATTTGAAATTCAAAAATTATATTATAGAGACAAATGATACATCAGTTAGGTGCTGAGGTTATTTAATGTCTCAACATTGTAATTTTCTAATCACGCATTATATAAATCCTCCAAACATGAGATAACCATCGCACCAAACCAACTAAGCCTCTTTTCTTGTTCAACCTTGAAAAAGTGCAAGGAGCAATGTAACTAGTAATTATGTTTTTGAAACAAAAAGTGGAGCTAAAGCTTTTCAGCAACTTATAATGTGATGAGTAAGCCTCAAAGTGAGGCATAAGCATCATTATCCGGAGATAATTTAGTGGACTAATGTAAGAGGGTTCTTGTCCCACATCGGATCCAGATGGAGAGGATCTTGGACTTATAAGGGCGGGTAGGCAGCACCACCTAACAGCTTAGGCTTTGGGATCAAATGGCAAGCGCTCAGCCCGTTACAAGTGGTATTAGTCTATTAGAGCAGGTCTGCTCCTTGGTCCGGTGTCACGCAAAGCGCCCACAAGATGGGCCACGTCCCTGTCAGGGTTGTTACAACAAGGGACTTGCGAGTTCGGGTGGGGAAGAATGTAATTTTTTGTCAGATCTAAGGCACACAATTCTTCTAAATGGGTGTCGCTCTCACGCTCCATGCTACTCCCGTTCCCATTCTATGTGACTTACATTTTGCCACTTTTGAAATTCGGCTCCCGCTCTATGTGACTTAGGGTCAGATGGCAAACGCCCAAGCCACTACAAGCAGTATTAGAGCGGACCCAGTTCTTGATTGCCACTACAAATGGTATTTAGAGCAGATGGTCCAGAATGTAAAAGGGTTCTTATCTCACATCAGATCCAGATGGAGAGGGTCTTGGACTTATAAGGGTGGGTAGGCGGCAACACCTAAAGCTTGGGCTTTTTGGTGAGATGGCAAGCTCCGAAGCCACTAAAAGTAGTATGGGGAGGGTGTTGGACTTTATGAAATTATGCCTTTTTTACATACGTGTGTACAGAGACATGTATAGGGAAAGAAGGTGAGAGCCAGGATGAATCAATTAAAACTACAGCCGTTGGAACTGAAAAAGAAGAAAATAAAAAAAATAAAAATCTATTAATGGAGCAGTTACAAATTTATAATGAAAGTTCTGTTCAAAATTGAACATTTTTAGCAAACTTGCAATCCCAACCAAAAAGAAATCCTCACACCTATCTAATTCATCATCAGTCCAGCCTCAATTGTTAAAAGAACATATATGTGTGTGTGTAGAGAGAGAGAGAGAGAGAGGGGGGGGGGACCTGTTCTTCGCTCATCAATTCCTGAAGCCTTCCTTTGAGCTCAGGACCATGTCGTCCGCCGCTCTTAGGATTAATGAAGACTACCATGGGGGACTCGGGGGCTTGGGAAGGCACAGCGGCTGCGGCGATGGGGGGGTAGTGGCGGTCACCGGCGTTGACGTCTTTGGATTGAATGGCGTCAGTGATGGCTTGGCGGAGGTACTGGGGCATAATAATCCTTCGCTGGAGTTCCTCCTTGGGAATTCGAATTCCAGCGAGAGTGCAACCCCTGATTGAGTCGATCATGGACGCCCTCGCCGCGATCCGAGTGGAATCGGTGCCCATGGACCTCGGCGAATCCATTGCTCTTCGTCCCTCTGTCTTTCTCTCTCTCTCTAAACCTCAGGGATTTTTCAACCAAATGCGTCAAACACTCGGGCAGAGGTCTGCGTTTGAAAATTCAAACCGACAATAACGTTTTTCAATATAAGATACTTAAAATTCTATACAATTATACCTGTGTGTATATATGTATATAGAGAGAGAGAGAGAGAGAGAAAAAAAAAAATGTTTGTGGGGGGAGATTAGATGATGATTTTGAAAAGGAAAAGTACGTTTCTTTGGCCGTCAACGCTGTATCCCAGGGGGCAAAGAACTGATTCCGGCGGACGGTTCAGTTTTGGAATCCAATAATCTAACAGTTTTTTCATTTTTAAAAAAAGGAAAAGACCCTGTGGGTTCCTTTATTTACCGAAATGCCATATTATGTTCGTCTAGGCTGTAAACAAGGCCCACTCTTTAAATAACACACGCAGCAATTATTAGACATCTAGACATTGAATGCCCATTTTATTTCCAATAACAAGCTATTACTACCTATTAGACATCTAGTCATTGAATGCATTTTATTCCTAGTAACAGGAGATTTTACTGCCCGATTGGGTAAAACTGATAAGTCATAACAAAACACACGTGAAAAAAAATAAAAATAAAAATAAAAAATAAGATATGTTAGTTTGATCTGTTTAGTGTTATAATAACAAGCAATTAGTACGTATCAGACACTAGACATTGAATGCATTTTATTTCTAGTAACAAGAGATTTTACTGCCCGATTGGGTAAAACTGATAAGTCAAAACAAAACACACGTGAAAAAATAATAATAATAAATAAAAATAAGATATGTTAGTTTGATCTGTTTAGTGTTAAAATAAATAAATAAAAATTAAAAATTAAAATTAAAGTGAGCAAAACGGTTACACTTTTAGTGAAGCCTTCACCTCACAGCTTGTGAGATCAAATGCATTCTTGACCACTACTCCTCCCTTACAGGTCAATTAGTGAATTTTAAAAAATCAAGTATATTTTTTAATCCTAATGTTTCCCAACAATCCCAATCTCAAATCCACAATATCCTGGGTATTCACTCTACCACTAAATTGTTACCTTGGTCTCCCTTCAATTATTGACAGATGCAAGACCACCACTTTTAAATTTCTGATTGATAGAGTATCTTCTAAATTAAAATCTCTCAAAGGTGAACTCTTATCCAAAACAGGAAGAGAAGTCCTTTTTGAAACAGTTCTTGCAGCCCTCCCAAACCACTCAATGTCATGCTACAAACTCCCTCTCTCTACCTGCAAGAAAAATCAAAGCCTCATGATGAACTTTTGGTGGTCAAGCAAAGAGAAATCAATTGGAGTAAAATGGATAGCGTAGGACAAGCTATACCAATCCAAAGAAGAAGGCGGTATTGCCCTTAGAAATTTAGAAGCTTTTAACACTGCTTTACTTGCCAAACTGGGATGGCGTCTTGAATGTTTTGTCCAATCTCTATGGAAAAGTATTTCTTCTTCCAAAGATGTTATTAAAAATGACCGGAAATGGAAAATTGCTAATGGCAATAAGACAAATTGCTGGCTCGATCCATGGCTTCCAGATCCGAAGAATTTTTTTGTCACGTCGACTCCCCAAAATTTTCAAATTAACTCAATTGCGGATTTAATTAATCGTGCTTCCAACTCATGGAATGCTGATTTGATTCATCAACTCTTCAATCCTAGAAAATCCTAGTTGATCCTTCAAATCCCAATCCGTCAGTTTGGAGGCGAAGACACTTGAATTTGGGGGGTGACTTCCACAAGGCATTTTTCTATCAACAGTGGAAGGAAATTTGGAAGATCAAAACCAAGAGGAAAATTGAATTTTTCATTTGGCAAAGTTGCCATAATCGTCTCCCAGTGCTCTCTAACCTTCAATCATGGGGGATCATTTCTAACTCTTTATGCAATTCATGTGGTGAAGCTGAGGAAGACACCCTCCACATGCTTTGTCATTGCAAGAACGCTCAGTTGATTTGGAAAATCAGTCTTCTATGACTTGATCCCAATGCTTTTACTTCTCCAACATAGCACCAACAATGGGGTTCTCTTATGGAAATCTGGAAGAATGCATACAACTCTAAGAAAATTATAAGTTTTGGATCATTTTTGTGTTGGCAAATTTGGAAGAGTCAAAATTCTTGGCATTTCCAAATTAAGAAATGGGATCCTCTTTCAACGATTCAACGAGCTCTCGCCAACTGTAAGGAATTTTGGGATTTGGAAGTTTCTGATATTCCCTCTCAGCCATTGTCTAGAAGTCCTCTTTTGGTTTCTACTTGTTGGACTTCTCCCCCTGCAGATGTTCTGAAATTTAGTATGGATGCCTCTTTCAACCATTTTTCCAAAAGTGCAGGAGAAGGCATTGTCATTCGCAATTCTCAGGGACACATAATTCTTGTAGCTTCTTTATTTTCCCACTCAGTCTTCTCCGCAGAAATGGCAGAAGCATGGGTCTTGCGTGAATCCATCATGATCGTTGATTGCAAATCCCTCCATAAGGTTATCTTTGAAGGTGACTGCCAAAACATTATACACCTCTCTCCATCATAGGAACTCTCCTCAGTTCTCATGGATGACAACAAAGTCCTTTTGGCGACCCACCCTCAATGCTACCATCATTGGATTCCTCGTAATGGCAACTATGTTGCCCACTGTATTGCACGTAGGGCTCTTTCTTGTAAAAGCAATGAAGGCATTTGGAGAGTTTGGCCTCAGTGGCTGCTTCAAGCTACAGATGCTGAACTATCCAACTTGCATTTGTAATCTTTTTATGTATCAGGGAAAAAAAAAAAAAAAACCTTATATATTAACGGGTATCTACTGGAAGAGTGATATACAGTTATAATTGAGATGCAAAGTAAGTTGTCCAACTATATATATATATATTGATTCTTATTAAAATATGTTGTGAATGTTGAGAATATTTTAATAAAAATATAATTAAACCATATTAATAATTGTTTATTGTAAATATTATTTTGTACCAACAAGTCTGTGGCCTAGCGGTACCAGGCTCTTACTTCCCAAAAGGAGGTTAGGAGTTCGAACCTCAGTGGAGGCAGTGTGTGTGAGTC